>JAJOOS010000530.1:0-43750 GCA_029582725.1 Solanum chiquidenum
GGTGCCATAAGCATACCGATTCAAGGTACAATGTTAGGGTAGCTCATTGAATCCTCGTGAAAGGGTGCCATAAGCCTACCGATTCAAGGTTCATCATTAACATTCAGGGAAGGGTGCCATAAGCCTACAGATCCCAAAGTTCAGTAACATCATTTATGGAAGGGTGCCATAAACCTACCGATCCCAAGGTTTATTATTAACACTCATGGAAGGGTGCCATTAGCCTACAGATTCAAGATACATAATTAGAATAGATCATAGACTTATCATGCAAGGGCTGCCAACATAAGGTCTACCGATTCATGTTTATTTAGTCAAGACACGTTCAAAACACAAGAAGAGGTTGCCTAAGGCTACCAATTCAAGATACAACATTACATTGAAGAAACCATTCACATTCTATCATCATCATGCATGAGTGTTAATTGAGAATAAGATTTCAATAATAACACAATTGCATTCTAAACATGATCATAATACTTTCATTGTAACCACATGCATATACTTCACATCATAATCATACATAAATCCTTAATGAAATGGCCCTTCAAGGCCATGAATCAATCTCATCTCAAACATCTAGAATACTACATTAGATAAGGGAATTAACACTCTTAAATAACTAATTCATTATAGACATAAATAATTCAACATATTTTCATGATCAATCAATTCCCAATCATAATTCACAACTTAGGATTTTGGGGGAAACATCGGTTCATAGGAAAAATTCATCATAATTCATCATTAATTCAACAATCCATTCATAATTCATAATATATAAACCTTTGAAAACGTTTTGGAGTAGAACTCATCCCTAGATTGAAAACCCTAGGTTTTTGGGGGATTTTGAAAACTTGAAATCATCTTTGGAGGGGCTCCTTGAATGAAACTTAATCCAGGATGAAGACTACCATACCTTAATAGAGTTTTCCTCGAAATTTGATAAGAAACACTTTGGTTCTTCAATCCCTAGCCTTCACTCCTTCTTCTTCTTCAATGGAGGTTTCTAGGGAGAGAAATGTTGAGAGGGATAAACTCTTTTTGGTTTTCTTAAAAAGTGACCTAATTGAGAGAAGTTTGAGTCTATAGAGCTTAAATACGTAGTAGGAAAGGAATAAAATAATGCGGACTCATCTTTGGAAAAGAACTAAGGACCCTTAGAGTTTCAACTTAAAATTAAATACCCTTACCGATTTAGCTCGCCTAATGCACCCCCTTGGCTCCCCAAGGGAACTAGGTGACACGCCTAATGGCCCTTGGCTCACCCAATTTTCTAGTGTGCCCCCTAAAAGGGCAGCTCACTTAGGCGATGGAGGAGGAATTTGGGGGATGCGCCAACCTATTAGGCGAGCCCCAACCTAGATCGCCTAATTTTCCAGCAGCTAGGTCGTGGGGACAGCCCACTAGGCGATCCCAACGAACATGGGCGACTCGTTAACTCCCTTGGGCGACCATGCTGCCCAATCACCAACTAGGTCCAAAGAACAACAAATTTTCCTTCACTCTTCCCTGATAGCTTAGGCCCTTGCCCTCTCCCTAGGCTTATACCTTACTTATTTTAATTCTAATTCAGTGTAGACATCAACTTAAGGTTACACTAACCCTTACGTTAAGGCTATAGTTCAACTTACTCATTTCCAAGGTGTTACATTATCTCCCCCTTGGGAACATTCATCCTTGAATGACACCTTAGATCCCTTATAGAATTACATACTCAAGACTAGCAGCCCATCATGCATGACATATCAATATAATGCACAAATCATAGGAGGAAACATCAACTCCACATCAAAATTCTCAATGCAACACAAGGAATTAGGAACTGCATCTACAAACTCATTATGTACGAAAACATCAACATTCCTCATTTCATTGGAGGAATTTCCTTCTCCAACTCACATCATGCTCATTTCAACATCATAAAGCAAATTATGAAATTCTTCTCAAAGACACATTTAAGCATGTTCAACAAGTCAACTCATGAAGCATTTAGGCTACTCATTAAAGGTGCGCATCAACATGAGGAATAAAAATTATTAAAACTCTATTCCTCATTAAACATAAATTCATCAAGAACATGCATATCATAAAGAGATCATGGAAACACTGAACCACACATGATTCCAAACATGAAACAAGCCATAAGGAACACTTGGTCTCAAGGTTGAATAGGAATGGAAGAAAGTGATAAGGATATCAAAACTCTCAACAACCTTACTATTCAACATACCATCTCCCCCTTGGGAGTAAACCCATACTAAGGCTACCATGAATATAACTTAGGGACCTTAACAAGAAATTCACAACCATAAGGAACTATCAACATACCGGTGCCTTCATCCGAAAGAGCTCCTTTGTCCTCTCTAGCTTGAAGTACATAGAAACGATTTTCTTTGGAGCATTAGGATCAAGGCCATTAGGAGAAGCTTGTTTGGCCTCTCTTCCTTTGGCCGCAAGAGTAGGGAAATCTTTCACTTGATGATCAATCTTTCCATAACCATAGCACCCATTAGTACCGGCTAGGTACTTCCCATAATGTTTTTTCCCACAAGTGGTGCAAATAGGTTTAGGAAATGGTTACCCACTACCATTCTCTTGGATAACTCTAGGAGTGCTTGAAGAATATTGGTTAAAGGCTCTCTTTTTGAACCTTGGTTGACCTTGATCATAGGACCTAATTCTCTTCATTTCCCTATTCTTCCTTTTAATTTTGGACTCCTCCATAGATTGAGCATATACCATGAGCCTAGAGATGTTCGTATCATCATGGAGCATTGTCGTACAACATTCTTACTCAACCATGTCGGAAACTCCCGTTACACACCTACTCATCTCATCCCTCGAGTTAGACACCAAAGATGGAGCATACTTAGACAAAACGGTAAATTTCAAATAATACTCTTGAACATTCATGTTACCTTGCCTAAGATTGATAAACTCCTCCACCTTAGCTTCCCTCTTTTCACTTGGAAAGAACCTACCAAGGAACGTTTGCCTGAACACTTCCCAATCTATAGGTCCCGCTCCTACCGGCCTATTACTCTTCCATTGAGTGTACCAAACTTGGGAAACATGCTATAAATGATAAGAGGCTAGTTCAACTTTTTCTAAAGAAGTCACCCCCATAGAATTAACTACCTTATACACCTCATCCAAAAACTCTTGGGAATAATCTCCCACCTTGGAACCAAGAAACACCGGAGGATTCATCCTCACAAAGTCCCTTAACCTAGAAGCCATAGTGCTCACAATGGGGTTCATATGAGTCTCTACATCCCTATTAGCTTGGGCAGTCATAGTTTGGACTTGAGTAGTTACGACTTGAGCCATCATCAAAAGAGCCGACCTAACTTCCTCATTTGTCATAGTTGGAGGATCTATAGGAACTTGGTTGCTCTAAGGAACTTGGTCACCTTAAGGACCTTGAGGCTCTTGGGAGGAAATCCCTCATTCACGATCTCATCTTCCATCCTTATTGTGCTCACGCTTCTAGTATTCATATCCTATAAACACAAGAGAAGGGTTAGGAAGAGGATTAAATAGAGGTAAAACTCTAAGGCACAACTTAAAGAGTAATGAAAGAAGTGAAGTTTACTAACGTCTTATATCCTCTCATTTAAAAATGTGTCGCGATTCACATTCATGAATAAGACTCTACCCGACATGGCTTGTGAGACATCAATCCTAAAAACCATCCCAAAAATCTTGTGCTCTGATATCATGTATCTAACGACCCGAGCCTATAAACACAAGAGAAGGGTTAGGAAGAGGATTAAATAGAGGTAAAACTCTAAGACACCACATAGTATTAACTACTTTATACACCTCATCCAAAAACTCTTGGAGATCAACTCCCACCTTGGAACCAAGAAACACCGAAGGATTCATGCACACAAAGTCCCTTAACCTAGAAGCCATAGTGCTCACAGTGGAGTTCACATGAGTCTCTACACCCTTATTAGCTTGGGCAGTCATAATTTGGGCTTGAGTAGTTACGGCTTGAGCCATCAGCAAAAGAGCCGACCTAACTTCCTCATTTCTCATAGCTGGAGGATCAATATGGACTTGGTTTCCTTGAGGAACTTGGTCACCTTGAGGCTCTTGGGGAGGAACTCCCTCACTCACGATCTCCTCTTCCATCCTTCTTGTGTTCACCCTTCTTGTATTCATATCCTATTAACATAAGAGAAGTGTTAGGAAAGGATTTCATAGAGTTAAAACTCTAAGGCATGACTTAAATAGTAATGAAAGAAATAAAGTTTACTAACGTCTTATAGCCTCTCATTCAAAAATGTGTCGCGATTCACACTCATGAACAAGACTCTACCTTACATAGCTTGTGAGACATCAATCCTAAAAACCATCCCAAAAATCTTGTGCTCTGATACCATGTCTGTAACGACCCGAGCCTATACCCCAGACGTGACACGACATATAAGACTTTGATAAGTCTCATACAAGCCTCATAACATGTCATCACATAAGATAATAGAAATAATACGAAATTTTAAAAACTTATCTTCAATCCATACAATCGAAAAACATCATTTTCAAATAGCGGAATCTACTAGTCTCACATGGCCATCTAAAAACAATCTTCGAATCAAAAGTAGGGTCATGGCCCTTTACAATAGAAAGTCTAAAAATGTCTATTACATGAAAGAAATGAACACTTGTCCTCGGATGAATGAGGACATACCACAAGTCTTGGAAGAACTCAATCCAAGCTTCAACTAGAATAACTCAACTCACTTGTCAGAACCTACACTTTGTAGAAAATAGAAGAAATATGGGTTAACATATTTAAGGTACTAAGTATGATAGTCATGCAAAAACCATGCTTAAAACGGATGTTTTATTTGATAGTTATGCTTTATGCCAGTTTTGAAAAAACTTCATGAACATAAGTATAAAAGGCATAAGATACAAGTATAATCAACATACAAGCCATTTCATCTCTTTAGAACATAATCAGCATATAAGCCATTTCATCACATTAAATCCTTCACTTTAAGTAACCCCAAGCTATACTTTGTGCAATATATGAATAGTGTCTCATACGACCATCCACACTAAGTACCACATTAAGGCCAGTAAAAGTGAAATTACCATTCTTCCTCTTCATCTTTAGACAATACTCATACATAAGGAACATAAACATTTCATAAGTCATGACAAGAAAAGTAACTCATAATACAATCCAAGTAAAGCATGCATCATGACATTAAGCATATAAGTCAACATTCTTCATTAGCTTTCTTTTGAGTACATTCTTTCATGAGATATTAAGACATTAGAGAATCACACCATAGCCTCTCAAAGTCTACTCGTGCAATGCATGGATAGCATCCCATACTACGACCCATACTTCATAGAACCTCTCAAGTAACTATAGCACGTATCTCACATGATGGGAATACGCATTTAACCAACATAGACCATGTGAGCTTAACATGGAATCCAATGTACTATCCCACATTGTAAGGGTTGGTCTACTTGCCTATGGTAGGACCGGTAACATTTTAGCTTAGGTGGATCCACTAGCTAATATCCTATGTGGGCACATAGTTATGTGATAAGAAATATGTTCGTTGAAACCCGACTTAAACATGGGGAGAGCTTCAATCTTACCAAATCCACTCGGTGCTTAGCCTCCATTCCCATAGAGTATTTCATTTCTTTATCATCATCACATATGAGAGGGTACCATGGCCTACCGACTCTAACTACGTTGATTAACACATGAAAGGGTGCCATAAGCCTACCGATTCAAGGTACATTAGTTAACACATGAAAGGGTGCCATAAGCATACTTATTCAAGGTACAATGTTAGGGTAGCTCATTGAATCCTCACGAAACGGTGCCATAAGCCTACCGATTCAAAGTTCATCATTAACTTTTAGAGAAGGGTGCCATATGCCTACAAATCCAATGTTCATTAACATCATTTATGGAAGGGTGCCATAAGCCTATCGATCCCAAGGTTTATTATTTACATGCATGGAAGGGTGCCATTACCCTACCAATCCAAGATACATCATTAGAATATATCATAGACTTATCATGCAAGGGCTACCAACACTAGGTCTACCGATTCATTTTCATTTAGTCAAGACACATTCAAAACACAAGAAGAGGAAGCCTAAGCCTATCAATTCAAGATACAACATTATATTGAAGAAACCCTTCACATTTTATTATCATCATTCATGAGTGTTAATTGAGAATAAGATTTCAATAATAACACAATTGCATTCTAAATATGATCATAATACTTTCATTGTAACCACATGCATATACTTCACATCATAATCATACATAAATCCTTCATGAAATGGCCCTTCAAGGCCATGAATCAATCTCATCCCAAACATCTAGAATACTACATTATAGGCCTAAGTCATCCACGGCCCCTCAAAGTTGTTTACATAATTCATTTATACACTTTAATTGAGGTTGGTACCTATTGAACACTTTTACTCATTCAAATTTGAACCGTTTGAACACTTTTTTGACAATCAGCTAAATGTGTGATATGTGTGTAGTACACTCGCGCTGACATGGAAAATTGACGAGTTGATGACATACATGTGGAATTTTGAAAAAAAGAAGCTATTTATAAACCATTGTCGACAACTTTCAGTTCGACCACTGTGTTTGTCTTTAACTTTGCAGAGCTAAAGGACTCTATTGGTTCACAACTTTAATCATATATTAATGGAGTAAGAGAGATTTATAATCAACTAATTTGTGAGCAGGTTTACAACTTCGTAAAGGTGAAGAGGTGAAAAATGAGCAACTCCTTGATTCAAACTATCGTCGTCCACCCAGCGTCCCCGTCACCGTTGTCGTTGCTGTCGCCGTCATTCCTCTTAATTCAACAATTAATTTTTCCAGCTCTGATTTATTTTTTTTAAACTGATACATAGGTTTATATTTATTTTTCAAAAGGAAAAGATGGAGGGAGGGAGAAATAGACTAGTGATAGTGTGGGTATCCATTTTTTCTGATGAATAAGATGATAGTGGCTGTCAAATTTAAAGAAAATGGAGGAGGAAATGTAATGGTATTCTCCAAATGAAATCGACAATGCTGAGGTTGACGGAGGGATGACTGAAGAAAAGAGATAGAAGAGAGGGTAGATGATGGTGGAGAGACAGCGGCAGCATTGGCGGGAATGGTGGTGTTGTTGGAAGTGCTATGACTATGGAAGAAAGAAGAAGAAAGAGACAAAGAAAGAAAAGAAAGACATTAAAGAAAAGCTAAAGCATCCCTCCACGCGCCCAATAAACGATGTATTGCACCTTCCTTGCCATGTCAGCGAAAAGTGTCTAATAGATACTCATTTTGAACAATTAAAGTGTTCAATAGGTACGAGCCTTAATTGAGGTGTTCAAGCGAAATATGTGAACAACTTTAAGGGGCTCTGTATGACTTAAGCCTACATTATATAAGGGAATTAACATGCTTTAATAACTAATTCATCATAGATATAAACAATTCAACATACTTTCATGATCAATCAATTCCCAATCACAATTTAGAACTTAGGATTTTGGGGGAAACAACGATTCATCGGAAAAATTCATCATAATTCATCATTAATTCAACAATCCATTCATAATTCATCATATATAAACCTTTGAAAACGTTTTGGAATTGAACTCATGCCTAGATTGAAAACTCTAGGTTTTTGGGGAATTTTGAAAACTTGAAATCATCTTTAGAGGGGCTCCTTGAATGAAACTTAATCAAGGATGAATACTACCATACCTTAATGTAGTTTTCCTCGAAATTTGATAAGAAACACTTTGGTTCTTCAATCCCTAGCCTCTACTCCTTCTTCTTCTTCAATGGAGGTTTCTAGACAGAGAAATATTGAGAGGGATGAACTCTTTTGGGTTTTCTTAAAAAGTGACCTAATTGAGAGAAGTTTGAGTCTATAGAGCTTAAATACTTAGTAGGAAAGGAATAAAATAATGAGGACTCAACTTATGAAAAGAACTAAGGACCTTTAAAGTTTCAACTTAAAATTAACTACCCTTCACGATTTAGCTTGCCTAATGCACCCCCTTGGCTCCCCAAGGGCACTAGGCGACATGCCTAATGGCCCTTGGCTCGCCCAATTTTCTAGTGTGCCTCCTAAAAGGGAAGCTCACTTAGGCGATGGAGGGGGCACTTGTGCGATGCGCCGACCTAGTAGGCAAGCCCCAACCTAGCTCGCCTAATTTTCCAGCAGCTCGATCGTGGGGACAGCCCACTAGGCGATCCCAAGGGGACATGGGCGACTCGCCAACTCCCTTGGGCGACCATGCTGCCCAATCGCCGACTAGGTCCAAAGAACAACAAATTTTCCTTCACTCTTCCTTGATAGCTTAGGCCCTTGCCCGCTCCATAGGTTTCTACCTTACTCATTTTAGTTCTAATTCAGTCTAGACCTCAACTTAAGGTTACACTAACCCTTACTTTAAGGCTCTAGTTCAACTTACTCATTTCCGAGGTGTTACATGTACATACACCATATATCACATAATTTGAACTGAAATTGGTATATATTATCATATTCAATCAAAAAAAATTAAATAAACAAATAAAAGAGAGATTTTTTTTTGGATAGAATAAGAGTTTAAATTATAAAGATTATCATAATGGAATGAGAGGGAGGAAAAACTAAGAACAGATTTAAGAAAGTAAAATGAACAGAGGAAAAAATGGAGTGGAGATATGCATAAATGGAATGAACTCATTTAGACGTGATGATCATATGAATTGTAAATTTCATTAACTAGACCAAAACTAATTTATAATATAACTGCTATAATTTTGGGACTAATATTGGATTTACGCCAAATTGAGATAAATACTCGTTAAATTTTAATTTTGGATCCACAACTAGTGATGATTATGAATTTTTTCATAATTGTCATATGTAAATTACAATTGCGACTATCATTTTTTTCATAATTGTAATTATGAAAGTTGTAATTGCGATTATGACTATTTCCCTAATTATTACTTGTCACTGTGAAAATCGTAAATATGAATGAATTTTTAAAATATTTGTGATTGTGAAAGTTATAGTTACAACTAAGACTTTTTCATAATTCCAATTATGAAAATTGTCGTTATGATTATGACTTTTTGTTTTTCTTTTTAATATTTTTTATTACATCATTATAGTTGTAGTTGTGTTTATAGTTGTGTCTGTAGTTGAGGCCCATCCCTTTTTAAATAAATTGCAGGTTTTCTATTTATTTGTTTCTAAAGTAATTTACTTTCATAAGGAAATAAAGAGCAAGATCTATATATGAAAGAGAACTACAATTAACCATGTGATTAATTGTGGGAGTTGGACAATTTAAGGGTATAATTGAAATATATCTTGATATTTTTTTTGGTTTTTTTTGTAATATAATTTGTAGTCAATTTTGGTTTTTACAAAAGTGATTTATTCTCAAAAAGACAAGGGTGAGGGCATTGAAAAATTAAATTAATCATTTTATTTTCATACATTGCAGTATTTTAAAATAACATTATCAACTTCTAGCAATACGTTTGTTGTTTTAACTTATTATTATACTAGTTTCACAGCACGTGTGTTGCACATGTGTATCATATCATATAGTGTACGATGTTGTAAAATAGAATTAATATTAATAAATTAAAGATTTTTAGTAAATAATTATAATTGAAAGAATATTGGGAAAGTGCTTTTAAATGATTACATTTTCATAGAGTTAATTGTTTTTTGAGACAAAAATGACCAAGTATCATTGAAACATTTCAAAATGCATTCAAAAAATTTAAATATGGGGAGAAAGTGATATTTCTTAAGTAGTATTGTTATAGAGAATGTCAATAATATTTTAAGTAGAATGTTATAGAGAAAAATATATTACATCAAAATTTAGTTCTAAAGAAAATTAGGACGTTATAATGAATGTTGGTTAAGTAGAGGTTTGAGTGTATGTAAAATATTTATCTTGATCAATTCTTTGTTTATATATATATATATATATATAAGTCATTATCATAATTTAATATTAATATATGAACAACATCACCTATGGTAAAAAAATAAATTATTTCTTTATGTTTCTACCTTATCTTTGCGGAATTGTAGTCTTCTCCTTTATTTCGCCGCATACATATCATATAGTTGTTGTCTAATGAGAGTATGTAGTATCATATAGATGTTGTATCGTGATATAAAACATTAAACTTTTTCCGTTAAAAAATAATAGATGAATAAAATTTAAATTATTATTTATAGAATCTTTAATTTGATTTAAGATCATTTTATGATCAATCACTATTTTCTTATCATTTTTATATAGCTAGCAAAGAGTGTATCTTGTGACATAACATTTTGTTAGATCAAAATGAACATAAAATAATAGGAAATTCATACTTAAAAAAATTCATACACAACATAAATATAAAAAAGTAAAAATATGTGGATCAATTCATAGCCAATGAAGAAGGAAGGGGAAAATATATGTTCATGCTATATCCACCGTAGTATTCCATTTGATTCAAATCTTTTTCCACCAACACTTTACTTTCTCCGTTCATTTTTACCTACATATCTATTAAAAAATAATCATTATCATGGTTATATTAGCATATTATAAGTAAAAGTAAAAATCTATTATTGAAATAGTAGACTTAACATGAAAACTACTAATTCCATGGACTACGTTGATGTCCGATGTTTTAGCAAAATTAGGAAGAAACTATTTCATTTGAGGTTAAAAGAATAAGAAATAGAAATACAACGAAGAAATATCTTACCCCAATCATGTGCCTTTTTTCTATTTGTTTATTATTATTGTCTCTCCCACATCTTTATCTATTTATTTTATTGGAAAAAATAATCCACAATATGTGTATTTAAATTCTCTCTCGAATGAAAACACAAAAGAAATTATTCAAGAAACAAAATAAGAAAAATAAATGAAAATTTCCACACACTAAATATAGAAGATTTATGTGTGAAGCAAAGTTCATAGATAATTGCATATTTCTTGGTTCTCTTCTTTTCTTCTTTAATAGAAAGTCAGCACCTAAATGTCAATGCTAAGAACTTCGGTGAAACATATCAATGGATTGTGAATGAATCATTTATGAAAAATTTAAATGATTTCAAATTGTCACAGAAAAGAGATCCCCAAGAATTTATAAGGAGTGAATGGTTGTGATTTATGATCAAAGAAACATGAAAGTAGAAATTGTTGTGACTATTCAGAGGAAATTAGTTTTTTTTAATAAATAAAACATGTAGGTTAATTGAAAAAGTGTTCTAAAATTATATAAATAATATTGATATATGTATGCGATGAAAATCGTCAGAGGAAAATATAAGTGTGAATTGATTAATGATTTGCTACAATTTATTCGCCAACTCTTTCTTTTGTGGTACCTCGAATATCGTTGGGTTTCGAACTTAATCAAATATTGCAAATAACAGTTGAGATTTTTTAAGAAAAAGAAGAGTAGAAAAGCTAAAAAAAAATTGTAGTTTATAAGTTAGAGGAAACCCCTCTATTTATAGCTAACAAATAGTAGTATGAATATGTTCTCATTGTGCCTTTTCAGATCAGTCACAACCCTTCAAAAAAGTCCCTACTCATCAAAAAAGACATAACCCTTTGAAAAAGTCACAACTCATCGGATAAGGCACAACCCTTTCGTAAAGTCACAACCCTTTGAAAAAATCACAATCCTTTGAAAATGTCACAACTTATCGAAAATGTCATACCCGTAAAAAAAGTCACAAGCCTTTGGAAAAGTCATGTAACGACTGGGTTCCGTCGTTATAGAAAAGCCAACGGGGAAAATTTTTGGTCGGAAAACTTTTTCATTGTAACTTGAAATTTCCCAACCTAGTCCAAATTTGGACGAAATCAGAGTCATTAAGGTGTAGGGAAATCGGCTAACAATCGGGTGACTTATTTATGATTTTGATTACATGATTAGTTAGATAAGTCGTTAAGAAATACGTACGACTTTACGGAATTGTATTTGGGTGAGTAGAACTCTCGGAATGGATCTTAGCGTGAACGGTATTTTCTGAGCGTCATTGGTTAAAGGTGTGTTTTAAAATAGGGGTCTTGAAATTATTAAAATAGCTCACTGGTTCCATACAAGCCGTTGGGGCGGGATTTATGCCGCCAGGGCGGGGCCGTTGTAACGGGGTGAGGACCGTTGTGGCGGATTCAACGTGACTTAAGGTCGTAAATAAACCCCAAAACGTCTTTATTCTACACTTTTCTATTTTTAGAGCTAAGGAACGAACCCCAGGTGACTCTTGATAATTTTCCACCATTCTTGAGGCTAAAGGTAAGCCTTTCACTCCCCGAATCCATTTTTCAATCCGTAGAAAGTAATAGAATGGGTAATTATCGATTGGGAAGGGTTTTGATCTAGATTCTATGGTGGAAACATCCCTATTTTGGGTGCTTGGGATCATGGGTATGATCTAGGGTTCATAGAATTGTTAGTAATTCGAGTAATTAGTGATTGTTTATTGATTCTTGTATTATATTGATTGTTTGTAGACCAAGAACAAGCGAAACCAATCTGGAAAGGGAAGGATCAAGTTTCTTAGGGTTTCAAGCTTGTTTCGAGGTAGGTGATGGTTGTGATTCTATGATTGTGTGATGTATGTTTGTCTTGCTTCATTATAATACATGTATGTATGCGGATGTTGCATTATTGATCACACTTGTTGTAAATGAGTTGATGAATTCCATGAATCATGACTTGATTGTACGATTATGAGAAAGTACTTGTGATTCTGATTGTGGCTTATTGAATGGATCGGTTGCCACGTTCCAGCATAACTAACTTGGATCGATTACCACGTTCAGGCTTAATTATGGGATCGGTTGCCACATTCCGGCATAAACATTGGATCGGGTACCACATTCCAGTATGCTAACTGTTGGGTTTGGGTTCCATGAGAGGACCAATAACTTGTCATAATTGTGTATCTTGAGAAATGCAAAGTTGTTCATTGTTCGTAAATGTTGATAACATTGTATATATATGCATGTGATTCTATTGTTGTAATGGTTTATGTATGTTGCACTTAATGGGATAGTCGCGTGATCCTACCAGTTCACTGTGGTTGTGTACTGATACTGCACTTGCTCTTTTTTTGTTGAGTACATGGCATCTTCAGGCGGCTATTAATAGACCTCACTCAGAAGATCACTGATCGTTCATATTCAAGGATGAGACAATTCTTCTAGGCTGCCATGAGTTCTCTTTCGTCTATGTCCACCATTATGGACTTAGACTTTCTAGTAAGTTATTAGTTTATTAGTTTGGGGTTGTATCCCTTCTTGTTTAGACTTGTTGAACTTTATATGTTTTGGTACATTGACTTTCAGGTTGTAGGTGTTGCTTCCACATTTGTTTAGTTGATAGACTTTTGTTTGGAGTTTGTGGGAACTCCCTATTTCTTTCTTTAGTATTCAACTTGTTTCGTATTCTTAAATGCTTTAGTTTTTGGTTTAGTTGCTTGGTTTGGGTTGTAGTAGTGGTTCTCCCATCGGAGGGTTAGTATGGGTGCCAATCATGATGGTCTGGGTCGTGACAAAGTTGGTATCACAGCCTAGGTTCGTTGATCTCGATGTACCCAAACGAGTCTAGTAGACTAGTCTTGCGGAATGGTACGGGGATGCCTTTACTTTTCTTCGAGAGGCTATAGGACTTTAGGAAATCTCTCTATTTTTTCTTGTCTCTTTTCGTGCTATAACTTGATTCCAATTGGTATTTGGTGATTTAAATTGGTATCTCACCTCCTTCACTTTTCTATCCGCAGATGGTTAACGCTAGATTCAACGATGTTAGGCCCGTAGCTCCCATCAATGCTCCAGCTGAGGAATCTACAGTGAAAGGTCGCGGTCGAAGCAGGGGTAGAGAAAGAGCTAGGGGTAGAGGCAGAGGAAGAGTGGCGCCTGCTAGAAATGGGGTACCGGTCGGAAATTCTCCCCAAAATGAGGCCCCTCTTTTGCATCATGAAGAAATAGAAGAGGATATTGAGGTTGAAAATGTTGAGGAGGTTGGACAAGAGGAAGAGGTGCAAGCTAAGACTATCCGTGTTCCTCCCATAGACCCAGTGTTAGCTCAACAGATCATGTCATTCATGAAAGGGTTGGTTGGTCCTGTAGTGCTACCTTCTGCTCAAGCTCCTACTAATCCCCCTGTTGCTAGCACTGCGCCCAAGGTGGGCGGGACTGGAGGTAATGATGTGTTCTTCCGTTCTTTGTTGGGTTCTGATATGACTGGTAATGATCATGAAATGTTGACTAAGTTTTTTAAGCTAAAGCCTCCTGTGTTTCTTGGTTCTGAGAATGAGGATGCTTATGAGTTTATTTTAAATTGTTATGAGAGTCTTCATAAGTTGGGAATTTTCCATCAGCATGGGGTTGAGGTCGTGACTTTTCAACTTCAAGGTGATGCTAAGCAGTGGTGGAGAGCTTACATGGAATGTAGATCTTCAACTTTAACTCCACTCTCTAGGACCCAGTTTCATACTCTGTTTTTGGAGAAATATGTGCCTAGAACTTTGCGGGATCTTAAGAAAGATGAGTTTATGGCTTTGGAACAAGGTGGTATGTCTGTGGCTACATATGAGGCCAAGTTACATACATTGTCTAGATATGCTGCTCAATTGGTGACTACTGAAGAGGAGAGGATCCGTTTATTTATTAGGGGACTAAATTCTGAGTTGTAGGTTTTATCTATTCATATGACCTCTGCAGGGAGGAGGGTTAATTAGGTAACATACTATGTTAAGAAAGTGGACGGGGTGAGGCGAGACGGTCAAGCTAAAGCATTGGCAAAAAGGGCCAAGAATTCAGGCAACTTTCAAGGTTCTTATTCTAGAGGTTCAAGAAGGCCAACGCTTGCAGCCACGCGAATTCAGTCCATTATGCCCGCCTCTACAGGTAATTAATCATGAACTCCATCTTATAATTTGATTCAGGATAGCCAGGGAGTCGCACCTTTAGCGGGAAACAAGACATCTTTTGATCGTACATGTTACAATTGTGGTGAACCTGGGCATATGAGGATAGATTGTCCCCACCCACATGTGTTAGATTCTGTGCAGTAGCAGTCTAGAGCAGTGGTACCCGCGGTAAATGGTAATAATGGTAGGGACGTCCACAAGGTGGGTGAAGGGGTAATCAGCAAGACCGTGGAGGTAGAGGAGATGGTAATGTAGGCAGGTGTAACGTGCAACTAGGCAGGGAATTTACTCGTCAAGATGATAGGGCTCAGTGTTATGCCTTTCCAGACAAGAATGAGGCAGAGGCGTCTGATGCGGTGATCACAGGTACTATTCTTGTCTGTGACTGGATGGCTAATGTGTTATTTGATCTGAGTTCTACTTATTCCTATGCATCCATGTGATTTGCTTGAGAATTAGCTATGATTTGTGATACACTTGATGTCCCTCTCCATGTTTCTACCCCAGTTGGAGAGTCAGTAATAGTCATCCATGTATATCGTGCTTGTCCTATTTTGTTTATGGGTTTTCAGACTTGGGCTGATTTGGTGATTTTGGATATGACTGATTTTGATATAATCTTAGGCATGACTTGGTTGTCCCCCTATTATGCTATGTTTATTGTAATACTAAGTTTGTAAATTTATAAATTCTGGGAAGGGAAAAATTAGAGTGGGAAGGGGTGTACAAGCCTAAGCAAGCTAAGATCATATCCTCCATTCAGACTAGGAAATTGATAGGGTAGGGTTGTTTGGCTTATTTTGCTCATATTAGGGATGTTGAGATTGAGACTCCATCCATTGAGTCAATTCATGTGGTGTCAGAATTTAGTGAAGTATTTCCTAATGACTTCCCTGGTATGCCTTCGGAAAGAGATATAGACTTCTGCATTGATTTAGAACCTGGTACTCGTCCCATTTCTATCCCTCCATATCGTATGGCTCTGGCGGAATTAAGAGAGCTCAAGGCTCAAAGCCAAGATCTTCTTGATAAGGGATCTATTTATCCTACTACTTCCCCATGGGGTGCTCCAGTCTTGTTTGTTAATAAAAAAATATGGTAGTATGAGAATGTGTATAGATTACCGACAGTTGAATAGGGTCACCATTCAAAACAAGTATCCTTTTTCTCGAATAGATGATCTTTTTGACTAATTGCAAGGTGCATCAGTTTTCTCTAATATTGATCTAAGGTCTGGCTACCATCAGTTGAAAATTAGGCCAGAGGATTTGCCCAAAATGGCATTTAGAACTCGCTATGGGCACTATGAGTTTTTGGTTATGTCTTTTGGTTTGACCATTGCGCCTGCAGCTTTCATGAATTTAATGAATGGAGTGTTCAAGCCATTTTTTGATTCTTTTGTCATAGTCTTTATTGATGATATTTTGGTCTATTCAAAAAGTGAGGAAAAGCATGCCGACCACCTTCACATTGTTTTGGGTGTTCTTCGGAAACAAAGGTTATATGCTAAATTTTCGAAGTCTGAATTTTGTTGACTTCTATTGCATTTTTAGGGCATGTAGTTTCAAAAGAAGGGGTAATGGTATATTCCCAAAAGATTGAAGCAGTTAAAAATTGAGTTCGGCCTAGCTCTGTGATTGAAGTTAGGAGTTTTGTGGGGCTCGCTAGCTACTATCGTCGATTTGTGAAGAACTTTGCTTCTATTGCCACTCACTTGACTAATTTGACCAAAAAGGAGATACCATTTGAATGGACTGAAAAATGTGAGAAGTGCTTCCAAAAGCTCAAGACTCTCTTGACCACCGCGCCTATTCTAGCATTACCCATTGAATTTAAAGATTTTATTATTTATTGTGCTGCTTCACATTCTGGTTTGGGTGTTGTGTTGATGCTGGATAAGAAGGTTATAGCTTATGCCTCGTGTCAATTGAAGGTGCATGAGAGGAATTATCCAACAAATGATTTGGAATTGGCAACAATAGTGTTTACTCTTAAGATATGGTGGCATTACCTCTATATTGTTAAGTGTGAAGTGTTTACTGATCATCGTAGTTTGAAGCATCTATTCACTCAAAAGGATCTGAATTTAAGGCAACGAAGGTGGATGGAGTTACTTAAAGATTATGATGTCACCATTCAATACCATCCGGGCAAGGCTAATGTGGTGGCAGACGCTTTGAGTCGAAAAGCGGTGAGTATGGGTAGTTTAGCTTGCTTGAGTGTATCCAAGCGACCTTTGGCTAAGGAAATTCAGACTTTAGAGTCTAAGTTCATGCAGTTAGGCATCTGAGAAATAGTTAGTGTGTTAGCTAGCATTGAAGTGAGGGCCACATTCATTGAAAAGATCAAGGCCAAACAATTTGAAGATGAAAATTTGGAGGAGCTTAGAAAGAAGACCGTGAATGGTAACACACAAGAGACCACTCTTGATGTGGATGGTGTGCTCAATTTTAAAGGGAGGATTTGTGTTCCTCGAGTTGATGATTTGATTCACAAGTTGTTGATAGAGTCCCATGGTTCACGATATTCTATTCATCCGGGTGTGACCAAGATGTACCGAGATTTGAAGCGAATTTATTGGTGGTCGGGCATGAAGAAGGATATAGCGGAGTTTGTGGCTAAGTCTCAAAATTGCCTGAAATATGAACATCAAAGGTCTGCAGGTTGCCTTCAAAGAATGCCAATTCCAGAATGGAAGTGGGAAAAGATAGCCATGGATTTTGTGGTTGGTCTTCCCAAGACTTTGGGGAAGTTTGATTCTATTTGGGCAGTGGTTGATACATTGACTAAGTCAGCCCATTTTATCGCGGTAAGAATAGATTGTAATGCTGAACACTTGGCTAAGGTGTATGTGAAGGAGATAGTGAGGTTTCATGGGGTGCCCTTTTCTATCATCTCAAACCGTGGTACCCAATTCACATCCAAGTGTTGGAGGAAATTACACGATGAATTGGGCACACAACTCACTTTAGTACAACCTTTCATCCACAGAAAGATGGACAATCAGAGAGGACTATTCAAATGTTAGAAGACATGTTGAGGGCATGTGTGATTGACTTTGGAGGGCATTGGGATAAGTTCCTACCCCTGTGTGAATTATCCTATAATAATAGTTATCACACCAGCATAGATATGGCACCATTTGAGGCACTCTATGAGAGGGGATGTAGATCACCTATAGGATTGTTCGAGGATGGGGATGTGAAACCGTTGGGGGTTGATTTAGTGAAGGATGCTCAAGATAAGGTGAGAAGTATTCAAGCTAAGCTTTTAGTAGCCCAGAGTAGAAAAAAGAAGTATGCGGATCATAAGGTAAGAAACATGGCATTTCAAACCGGTGAGAATGTTCTTATTAAGGTAGCACCTATGAAAGGGGTGATGAGATTTGGCAAGAAGGGAAAACTAAGTCCGCGATACATTGGTCCATTTGAGGTTCTTGAATTTGTAGGACCGATAGAATATAGATTGGCTTTACCTCCTAATCTATCGGGTGTTCATCCGGTATTTCATGTATCCATGTTGAAGAGGTATCATGGCGACGGGGATTATATCACTAAATGGGACTCAATTGTGTTAGACAAAGACCTCCAATATGAGGAGGAACTGATTGCAATTTTTTATCGTGATGTGCACAAATTGAGGACTAAGGAGATTAAGTCTGTGAAGGTTCAATGGAAGCATCATCCATTTGAGGAAGCTACTTGGGAGACCGAGAGGGATATGCGAGACAAGTATCCCCAATTCTTCGTCGATTCAGGTACTACTTCATTCCTTCCTTAGCCTATTTTTCTTAAGTTTGTAACTCGGGGATGAGTAATGGGTAAATTTGTATCTATAGTAAAGACTGGGTTCCGTCGTTATAGAAAAGCCAACGGGGAAAAATTTAGGGTCGGAATTCTTTTTCGTAGTAACTTGAAATTTCCCAACCTAGTCCAGATTTGGACAAAATCATAGTCATTAAGGTGTAGGGAAATCTAGTAACATTCGAGTGAATCATTTATGATTTTTATTACATGAGTAGTTAGATAAGTCATTAAGGAACTTGTACGACTTTACAAAATTAAATTTGGGTGAGTAGAACTCCCGAAATCGATCTTAGCGTGAACAATTTTTTTGAGCATCGTTGGTTAAAGGTGTGTTGTGAAATGGGGGTCTTGGAATTATTAAAATAGCTCACTGGTTTCGTGCAAGCCGCTGGGGTGGGATTTCTGCCGCCAGAGCGGGACCGTTGTAGCGGGGAGAGGACCGTTGTGGAGGGTTCGACACGACTTAAGGTCGTAAATAAACCCCAAAACGTCTTTATTCTGCACTTTGATTTTTAGAGCTAAGGAACGAACCCCAGGAGACTCTTGACATCTAAAGGTAACCTTTTCACTCCTCGAATTAATTTTTCGATCCATAGAACATACTATAATGGGTAATTATAGATTGTGAAGGGTTTTGATCTAGATTTTATTGTGGAAACAGACCTATTTTGGGTGCTTGGGATCATGGATATGATCTAGGGTTCATAGAATTCTTAGCAATTCATGTAATTAGTGATTGTTTATTGATTCCCGTATTGTATTGATTGGTTGTAGACTAAGAACAAGCGGAATGAATCCGAAAAGGGAAGGATCAAGTTTCTTAGGGTTTCAAGCTTTGGTGATGGTTGTGATTCTATGATTGTGTGATGTATGTTTGTCTTGCTTCATTATGATATATGTATGTATGCGAATGTTGCATTATTGAACACACTTGTTGTAATTGAGGATGTATAATTGATGAATGCCATGAATCATGAGTTGATTGTATGATTATGAGAAAGTACTTTTGATTGTGATTGTGGCTTGTTGAATGGATCGGTTGCCACGTTCCGGCATAACTAAGTTGTATCGGTTGACACGTTCCGGCATAATTATGGGATCGGTTACCACGTTCCGTCATAAACATTGGATCAATTACCACGTTCCATCATAAACATTGGATCGGTTACCACGTTCCGTCATAAACATTGGATCGGGTACCATGTTCCGGTATGCTAACTATTTTGGTTTGGGTTCCATGAGAGGACAAATGACTTGTCATAATTGTGTATCTTGAGAAATGCAAAGTTGTTCGTTGTTCGTAAATATTGATAATATTGTATGTGTTCGATATGTGCATGTGATTATATTGTTGTAATGACTTATGTATGTTGCACTTAGTGGGATAGCCGCATGATCCTACCAGTACACTGTGGTTGTGTACTGATACTACAATTGCTCTTTCTTTGTTGAGTACAGGGCATCTTCAGGCGGCTATTGTCAGACCTCGCCTAGAAGATGAGTGATCGTTCGAATTCAAGGGTGAGAAAATTCTTCTGGGATGCCATGAGTTCTCCTTCATCTATGTCCACCATTTCAGACTTAGACTTTCTAGTTAGTTATTAGTTTATTAGTTTGGGGTTGTATCTCTTTTTGTTTAGACTTGTTGAACTTTAGATGTTTTGGTACATTGACTTTCAGGTTCTAGATGTTACTTCTGCATTTGTTTAGTTGATAGACTTTTGTTGGAAGTTTATGGGAACTCCCTATTTCTTTCTTTAATATTTAACTTGTTTCTTATCCTTAAATGCTTTAGTTTTTGGTTTAGTTGCTTGGTTTGGGTTGTAGTAGTGGTTATCCCACTGGAGGGTTAGTGTGGTGCCAATCAAGATGGTCTGGGTCGTGAGAAGTCACAACGCATCGCAAAAGTCATAATCCATTAATGTGAAAAGGTATCAACTTTTAATATAACATAATTAAATAAATAAAACAAATTGACTATTTTTAATTGGGGGTATTATAATAATTCAACATTCATGTTTGGGAGTTCGTGCTTTTAAGGTAGTATAGATAGATATAGTTATGGATAAATATTTAAAAATTTGGCATTGGTAACTATATATATATACTATATTTTAATTATATATAAGAATTCAAATTCTTTAACTAGAATATATGAATAACATTACGGAAAACTAAAATAATAAAAAAAAAGAAATGAATTTGAATACAATCTAAGAAGAAGATCCTTAGATAATGTTTTAAGAAAGATTCAATAGGTATATAGTGAATAGTAAAAGAATTGTTAGAGAAATAATTGTATCAACAAAAAGGACGATTACTAACTTTTAGCTCATAAAGCAAAAATAAAAGACTTAAAAAATATGAGAAATTTCTTTTCTTTTTCAAAAAGAAGAAGAAGAAAGAAGTAAAGCCTCATATAAAGTTTAGGTATAGGCTACAAGTATCATTTCATATGATTTTCACACGATTATTACGTGTCAATTACATTTGAATCTATTTATACGATGACATTTATAATAGGCCTTAAATGCTTTAATTATTATATTTTGCTACATGACTCGGGAGGAGGAAGAATTTTCGTTTCATTTTCCACGCATGGAGGTAGAGGGAGGAAGAGACACGGGAGATACTAGGGGAGAGTTAATAGGCAAGTCAGGGAGGGGGTGGGGAAGGGAAGGCGACAAATTTCACTAGTTTTACAAAATATTGTTGTTGACTCCCTAATTGGAGACTCCATAACATATATGGCATTGCCTTAAACACATTAGATCTCAAACTCAAACAACTCTTTCTACTCCCAACTTCCAATGGCGTATCAGTTACACCATAATACAACATCTAACAGAAGTTTGATGATTCTGCCGCCGATGTGAGGGTGCAAAAAGAAGAAACCAGCTTTCTTGATCTAACAACTTTACTCAATTCTTTGTGTGTATGTTTTACGGCGGAGAAACCCTAGTCCTTCAAGCTATTTCTAGTTGCATCATGTCAACAGAGAATCCAACGAATCACCGAAATCCGATCAATCCAACTGACCTTCTAAGTATCATTTATGGATCATCGATTACTCTATGGTGGGAAAAAATGTCATTTCCCCAAATGATATCAGAGGTGATATAAAAAATGGTACCACTCTGCAACTTTTTTGGAAAATATGAAGCACACACCATCCTCACACGTGGAGGCTGGTAAATAAATTAAACTCATTTATTGATGACCTATGCAACTGCATCTCCTAGTATTTATTTACACTTCTATTTCCTTTTATATTAGAAATTAAGTTGCTCATGGATGCATTTGTCATTTATAGATCCCCAACCCCATAGGTGTATATAGGGAGTGAGCTTGTAACAACCTGATCCATCATTATTCAAAAGACATCTCATGCGGAGTCTGGAGAATTCTTGTAATATGACGTGCCAATTTAAAATTGGGATGACATGAAAAAAATCTAAGAATTTGAAAATTAGACTCTGACTGATGTAATCCTTATAGTGTGAACTTTCTCTCTATGGCGGCGTGATAGACTCTATAGAGGGGTCAGCGGGGAAGAAACTCAGAAATGCAATTTTTTTAATTGTTCTCTTTCTCTTTAGTGGTAAAACAAACAACGATTACTCCAAAACTCCTCCAAAAAAATGCTCTAAGCTTGAGGACAGGGGAGATGAGGGATTCCAGCGCAAGGTGGGTCATACCCACAAATTTTTGGTCTACAACCTTGAGGATTCTCCCCTATGGAGCCAGAAACTCAAGTTCAGAGTTCTTTAGTGATTACTTTGCACCCACATAGGCTAGGTTTTAACTGAGTAGTTAGATCTGTTTTCATTAACTTTATACCTTGTAAATTGTCAGAGATTACATATATAGGTCTTCGATCATGGAGTTTGAATGACTTAGTATGAAGTTAGTTATGGTTGATGATGATATCGAGATTGATTAACTAATGTTAACCTTGTGATGATTTTTTGTAGGATGTTGAGGGAAAGTGAGTGGTGTGTAATCAGGTTCCAAACGGAAAACTGTCGGGAAAGAGTGTTGATGAGTATGAGATTTGGACTTATTTAAGGCTTTATTTATAATGATTTAGTTTCCTCAAATGCTTATTTTGTGCCAATAACTAATGTAAAATCCTTGATTTCTAGGGATTTGGATTGAGGAACAAAGCAAGGACACTAATTTGCAAAAAGAAACAAAGCGAGCTAAAAGAATGAACAAAAGTAAGCCTGGTGATCGCTAAATCCACTTGGCGAGTCATCGAGCAGCTTCTTGACTGCCTAAAGTTCCAGTGTGCCAAGCCCTAAAGGACAGAACCAGGGTAGCCGAGAGAAATGAGCAGTCGGCGGATCGCTGAGTGGTTCTGCGATGCAGTGCTGGATCGCCCAAAGTTATAGAACCTTGAGTATGCTGAAGGCCAAGCCCGAAGGGCGATGGAATTGACCAAAGGGAGGATCACCGAGTGGATCGGCGAGCCTGGCTTACTGTGCCGAATGGCTCTTCGAAACATATTTTTGGCGACTATAAATACATTTTTGAACATTTAGTTTAGTATCAAATTTTGGATCGAATTTTCATAACATTGAATTCTGAGTATTGAGACATGTTTTCTCTAGTTGTTCCTAAGCTTTGGACAATTGAAGTTTTTCACTTTTGAGAAATAGGAAGTGGGTCTTTGAGATTCTTCAAATTGGACCATTGTAAAAACGAAATAAATCTTACCCAGTTGATGGAAACTCAATTTAGTAACGATTCTTTTCTTTTTATGATGTCTAGCTAAAACCCCAATTCTTGGGCTGTGATTATAGGCTGATTTAGTTTATGGGTATTGCTAATTGTTAGTTTAAATGCTGTTTAGAAGTGACTTCAATTAGTATTTGTGGTTTAATTTATGAATTGTAGTGGCAACTGAACTTCTACCCTTGTGTTTTTGGCTTGCTCGAGAGAGAGGTTTTAAAACTAAGATTATTGATTGATGGTTAGTGGGTATTGGGCTGACATGGGTTCAGCTCGAGAGAGTGAATCCTAAACCCAATTCCACACATTCAGCTCGAGAGAGAGAATGGACTAAGGTGTGGGCTGGTCTTATTTTGCTTGCTTGTTGATGTTTGAGAAAAATTGACTTTATTCGGGGTAAATTGTTCGAGAGAAAGTTTACTTTCTCTATAGTATAGCTTACTCACTAATATATAACTATTTTCTAATAGTTGCAATTACCCATTTATCTATATTAGCCTATAATCGAATCACATCCCAAGAACCCGTCTCATTATTATTATTTTGTATTATTTCCATTGTTTGTAGTTGATAATTAAAACCAAAACCCCCTTATCTGGCATTCGTGTCATCCTCTGATTTGAATTATGTTTTTATTCAGTAATGTCTATTCCTATGACTGATTTGACCATGTTCACACTTTTCTATTGAATCTCAAACACGTACCGCTCCCTGTGGGATTCGACCCCAACCCATTTAGTTGGATTTTAGACCGACTAGTGATCGTTGACACTTAGAATTGGATGAAGTGTCCTTGCAACGTTATTCAAAATGGCGCGGCTTCCAGGGAGTGGTGTTGTTTGAGATTCTTTTGGTGAAGTTGAATTTTGTTCTAGTCATAGTTGAATCTACTTACTGTTAGTTTTGGTTCGTGTGTTGTTGTTTTGAAACAAAGAAAATGAGTATATCTTGTAACAATGGTTACCTAATGGACCACCCTCTTTTGAGATTGATGGTTCTTAGGGATGACATCCTAACCTTCAAGAAATTAGAGGGTGAGACTATCCATGAGTTGTGGCCAAGATTTAAGGCACTATTGCAGCAGTGCCCAACTCATGGAATTCCAGATACGATGCTACTGGAATGTTTCTACAGAGGTCTTGGTCCTGGAAATAGAAGAGTGGTTGACCAGCTTTCTCCGAGTTGTTTGATACGAAAACCATATGAAAGAGCATCCCAACTCCTTGATGACATGATTAAGACCAACAAGGAGATAGAAAAGGACCAAGAATTGGCCACATTGTTGACTCAGCTAGATGTCTTGGCCAAGAAAGTCATGGAATTGGAAGTAATGTACAAAAAGAAAGATAGGTACATCCCCCCTCACAAGTGTAGAAAGCCCAAGGAGTATGAGGGTGGGAAGATTGAGGAGATACTCTTACTTATTCATCACAAAGTTGGAGAACACGACAGAGTATTAAACGAGATAAGAGAGAATATCTCGATGCTGAACCAGATGACAACCTCTCATTCCATGTTCATTCAGCTACTGGAGACCCAAATGGGTCAGGTGTTGTCTCGTCTCTACCCAAAGCCAAGAAAAGGGTAGCCTAGTGATACTGAGGCAAACCTAAAGAATGAAACCTAACTGGGCACTTGCGTCATGCCACGACGTTAACTAAGACGCTTCTTGGGAGGCAAACCAAGTTTTATTTGCGTTCTTTTTGTTTTAGAAATAACCGTGTGTTCATTGTGCAGGTTAAGGTGTGGAATGTGTTTGCATATTGGCGAGAAAAATGTCCAGTTGGTGACTCACCGAAGAGGTCGGCGTGCCCGACTTGGACCGCCGTTGGACTCAAGAAATTCTAAGGTTGGAGTCTGCCAAACTCGACGGGTCCAGGAGCAAATCGGCATGTCACCAAACAGGTCGGCGATCACGACTCTGTCACTGAGAGGGCGAGAATTGGACGATTTTAAAGGCCAAAGGTTTAAAATTTCAAACTCTTTCACATTCCCTCACTTTTTAATTTCCCAAGATCACACCCGCACTATATTTTTCCATATTTTTGCATTTTTACCATTCGTAAGTTGTTGATTGTTTGTTCGGAGTTGGAAATCTTTGCTGCCTAGCATTTCAAATCTCGTATTCATTATTAAAGATTGGTTTTTGAAACCCCAAACTTGTATTTAGCGGTTTTACTCAAATGCAATTGTTTTGATCTTAGTGATGTGTGTTGGGCCTCTCTGAATCCATGTTTGTGTGCTTGCTTACCGAATTTAATTTGAATATCATGCCTAAAATGCCAAATTGTTAATTTCCTGAATTTTGTTCTTAAAAATTGGTCTAAATTATTGGGTTGTACTAAATTGTTGTTGGGTCTAGTTGGGTGAAGTCTGAGTAGCACATAATTGCGCTAAATGACGTATTTTGCCCAATGATGGAGAGTTTGATGTCATTCCTAAAGGCGTAAGTCATCAAATTGCTAATTTTGGCCAAACCAGAAGAAGTCTGAGTACCCCTAGGGAATGGATCTTATGGGTCTGAGTCTAATTGAGTTAGTGTTTGATTTGATTTTGTTTTTGGGGGCTGCGAGGTTGATTTTGGAAGTCTGGGTAGAAAGTAGGCACGTTGGGAAGTTTGGCGAGCTAATTCAAGCTCGCCAAACCACTCGGTGGTTCACCAAATTCCCCTTGATTGCCTTTAATTTCATGCTAATATTGAGTTTTGGTTCTGTAACTTTCGGCGAGAAGCCTTAGTTCGCTAAATGCACTCAACAACTCCCTGAAATTCTTCTTTGATCACCCTTTCTGCACCCCTAACCCTTAAAATACATTGTAAATTTTAGCGGGCTGGTTTGTGCTCGCCGAATGCTGTCGGCTATTCGCCAAAAGGCCCCTCCCATCGCCGACATGCCAATTTTTCTGGGAACTTTTGAGCCAATCTTTTCGGCGAGCCCGTTCTGGCACGCCAAAGCGATTCGATGACTCACTGATCCATTCGGCGAGTCTGTCTGCAACTACTTTTCTCTGCAACCTTGCTTGAACTGTTCCCAACTTTCTATGATGTTTTTGCAGATATAGCTAGAAGCAACCTCGACATGTCGCCCTGGAAAAGAGCACGGGAAATAGTGATCAATGAAGGGGCAACAAATCCCCCCAAGAAAGGAAAGACGGCACCTCCCAAGGGAGGAAAGGGATAAGGCAAGAGGCCCATATCTGATATTCCAGAGCACAACTCCGACAGCGAGGGAGAGTCCTTTGATTCCCAAGCTACATTTTCCTAGCCGGATGATGATCAACCTCTACAGTCTAGGCTAGCAGAGATTCGTGCTACGTCTAGCCCAGACTCATCGAGATCTCCAGTAGCAACCCCTCCTACAGCAAATACAATGCCAGCTCTGGCACGTACGATGGTTCCAGTGCCACCAGTATAGGTTCCTCCTCCCCGACTACTCAACAGATTAAAAGATGAGGGACTGAAGACAATTCTAGAAGAGAAGTTTTTATCCATAGAGGGATTAGAGGCCAAGTACTCTCTATTATTAGACACACTCAGGTGGCAAAGATTTGATGTCTTCACCAGGGCCCGAGGCCTATATATCGCCACCTGGGTCTATGAGTTCTATTCTTCTTATGGTGATCTGGTTCCTCAGGGGAAGAAGAAGGCCATTGCCTTTAGACCGGCGAAATCTGTTATGGTTCGAGGAAAAGAAGTTGGGTGTAGCAGTGATCATATAAATATTGTCTTTGAGAGAGCCACAGGGTTCGAGCAGGAATATGAGGGCCTGGAAACAGCTAAATACCTGGATGACCTAAAGGGCTGGCTTACACCCAATGTTTATAATACCACCCCGAGGTGGATTGATGTGGGAGTCTAGATAGAGAAGAAGGACTTGAATGTAGTTGCACGGTACTGGTTTGGATTCCTCAACAACTCCATCATGCCTTCACAAAATGAGTCCATCCTTCATCATGCGAAGGCAGCCTGTCTAGGGTCGATCATAGCAAAGAAGCAGCTCAACTTGGGATTGATTGTTGAGCAGGAGATGGCCATGAGGGCCAAACAACACTAGACATCCCTTTCATTCCCAGTCTTGATTACGGAGTTGTGCCAGCGTGCTGGAGTTCCTCGTGATGAGACGAGATATATTGAGGTTACTCCTACATCCTTCACTGACATCCGGCCTATAGAGGCCGAGTACACTCGGGAGGAGGCAGACAGGAGGAGATCAACCCTGGTAGATGCATCCCTAGAGGTGGATATTGACTCTATACCTGCAGAGGCACCTTTGCCTACTACGGCCTTTAGGTACACATGCTCCCACTTCTTCCTCCAAGGCTCCTGGTACTGCTACCATTTCCCGGCCTGCTAGGATTACTCAGGCTATGATCCTGAAGATGGGGTACTTAGCCCATTCAACGAATGTGAGGGCTACTCGATTGGAGGTTGCGGTACCATGGATGATCGATAGTGTTATCCTAGCTGCACTGACACCCATACGAGCATCTATTGACACTCTCACGGTGAGAGTTGAGACTTGTGAGAGTAGACATGGGGAAACTTCAGAGGTGACGACTTTAAAAGCCGAGGTCACTGATTTGAGAAAGGATATGGACTACCTGAAGTGCACATACTTCACTTCACTTCTAGAGGCAGCGGATGATGTGGATGCTAAGATGACTTCTGAGATTCCTCTGGCCACCAACGGAGATGTACAGATGGATGACATAGCAGGTGATGAGTCAGAGGCAGAGACCGATGAGGAGAAAATAGAGGTGCCGGAGGAGACCATCTATGGAGACATGCCTTACCTTGAGGGGACGATTGTACAGTCAGTGATTCAGACATCGCTGACAAAGACATCCATGGCAGGCCCTAGTGGATCGAGTGTTGCTGATGTGACATCGGGCACTGATGACCCTACAGATGGAGTGACTATGTAGACAAGACATTTCCTTACCTCCCTCTCTGTCATTTTTACTCAATTTAGTGTTTTTATTGCATTTGCGGACAAATTGCTTTTTATATATGGTGGGGTGAGATATTTCCATACCTACCTCTTGTGGCTATTACTTTTGTTTATATATTGGGTTTTGTGTTGTAAATTGTGTTTTGGCACTGTTTTCTAGATGTTTGAGCTTCTGGCTCCTTATTTTAATTGCAAATGGTTTTGGGGTCCTTTTAAAATAAATTGCCACCTCTTGTGTGTTTAATTGTTGTTGTTCTTGTGTAAATTTGAGTACTAGTTTTGATCAATACCGATGACTTGAATAGTGCTCTCAATCGAACAAAAAATAATGTGTGGCTATGATGAGGCCAAATGAAGTTGCATAGATAATATGTGAACTTTTTGCATCTCGTTGTGACTATCCGGTTATCAAATGAGTCTCTTATGATGAACATTGCACGCTAGCGAAACTGTGGAGTCTTGTTTGATATTTGTACCAATGCCTTGTATGATGAGCTTGTCGTGAACCTTGTGTGATGACGCCTAGAATTTGCCCCATTGGTCCAGTTGACTAAGTGATGCAAACTCTTGAAATGATCTTAGGCAACAATTTTAAAGAGTGAAACAATTTGACAGTATACCTCTTTTGTGGCCAACCTTGTGAGTGTGTGAACTTTTCTTGGACACCCTTTGAGCCTTACCCTTTTTCCTTGGAAGAAACTTGATGCAATTGTGACCTTTCTTTATCTGTTCATCCATAATCCTCATAAAGTGTGGTTTGTTTGAATAGCCAACTTAGGTCAAAAGCCTAAGTTGGGGGTGTGGTGAAAAGAGAAGGTAAATCAAGAAGTGTGAAGAAATCCCCCTTTATCCATGGTTTTGAAAAAGATGGAACCCCTCCATACAAAAAAAAAGAGAGAAAAGAAGAAAAAGAAAAAGAAAATGGAAAATAATTGTGGAATAAAGTTGTGAAAGTTGCAAAAGAAATGAGGTGTCCGGCATTCCATGAAAAGTGAATAATTGGCTGAATTTTTAGCATGAATGAGAATGCTGAAGAAAAGGAAAGGAAGTGATGTTCATACCACATTTCATGAGGATAGCAGCCACTGTGCCTAAATGACCATACATTTGCACTCAGTCCCGTTACAAGCCTTGAAAAGACCTTTTTTTATCTTGAGTGAGCTGAAGCGAATTTTGATTGGAAAATAAGGGCAAACCTATGATTGAAATCATGCATGTGTTCATCTGTATGAGTGTGAGAGTTGCATGTGATTTCAGAACTATTAAGTGTTAAACCATTGTGTGTAAAGATGGAATCATTCTTTGTGTAAGGGCATTTGAGTACCTTTGTTGATCTTGAACATGCATTTAAAGCAAGTATTGTGAACTTGAGAATCGTTGGTAATGATGATTCACAACTTGAATCTTTGAGTGCACAATTGATCCTTGCATAAGTAAGTTGAGTTTTCTTGTGTGCATTCATGATTGAGTCTTGGGTAGCACTATTTGAGACATCCTTTTTGAACTGCTAAACTTGAGTTTTACTTGAGGACAAGTAAAAGTTTACCTTGGGGGTGTTGATGTGTCCGAGATTTGTACTCATTTAGGTCTTTATTTATAATGATTTAGTGTCCTCAAATCCTTATTTTGTGCCAATAACTGATGTAAAACCCTTGATTTCAGGTATTTGGATTGAGGAACAAAGCAATGACACTAATTTGCAAAAAGGAACAAAGAGAGCTGAAAGAATGAAGAAATGTAAGCCTGGTGATCGCCAAGTCCACTTGGTGAGTTGCCGAACGACTTCTTAACCGCCTAAAGTTCTAGTGTGCCAAGCCCTGAAGGAAAGAACCAAGTCAGCAAGAGCAAGGAGCAGTCGGCGGATCGTCGAGTGGTTCTGCGATGCAGTGTTGGATCACCCATAGTTATAGAACCTTGAGGATGCTGAAGGCAAAGGTAGAAGGACGATGGAATTGGCCAAAGGGTGGATCGTTGATTGAATCAGCGAGCCCGACTTACTGCGCCGAGTGGGTCTTCGCAACATATTTTTGGCGACTATAAATACATTTTTGAATATTTATTTTAGTATCAAGTTTTGGATATAATTTTCATAATATTGAATTCTGAGTATTGAGACAAGTTTTCTCTAGTTTTTCCTAAGCTTTGGAGAGTTGAAGTTTTTCACTTTTGATAAATTGGAAGTGGGTCTTTGATATTCTTCAAATTGGACCATCGTAAGAACGAAATAAATCTTACCCAGTTGATGGAAACTCAATTTGGTAAAGATTTTTATCTTTTTATGATGTCTATCTAAAACCCCAATTCTTGCGGTGTGATTATGGGCAGATTTAGTTTATGGGTATTGCTAATTGTTAGTTTAAATGTTGTTTAAATATGAGTTCAATCAGTAATTGTGGTTTAATTTAAAAACTATAGTTGCAAATGCAGTTCTACTCTTGTGCTTTTGGCTTATTCGAGATAGAGGTTTTAAAACTAAGATTATTGATTGATGGCCAATGGGTATTGGGTTTACATGGGTTCCACTCGAGAGAGTGAATCCTAAACCCAATTCCACACATTCAGCTCGAGAGAGCGAATCCTAAACCCAATTCCATAGATTCAGCTCGAGAGAGTGAATGGACTAAGGTGTGGGCTGGTCTTATATTTTACTTGCTTGTTGATGTTCGAGAAAAATTGACTTGATTTGGGGTAAATTGTTCGAGAGAAAGTTTACTTCCTCTATAGTCTAGCTTACTCACTAATATATAGTTATCTTCTAATAGTTGCAATTACCCATTTTTCTATATTAGCATATAATCGAGTCATATCCCAAGTAGCCGTATAATTATTATTATTTCGTATTGTTTTCCGCTATTTGTAGTTGATAATTAAAATGAAAACCCCCTTATCTGACATTCGTGTCATCCCCTGATTTGAATTATATTTTTATTCGATAATGTCTATTCCTATGACTGATTTGACCACGTTCATACTTTGCTATTAAATCTCAAACACGTACTGCTCCCTGTGGGATTCGACCCAAACTCATTTAGTTGAGTTTTATACTGACTAGCGATCGTTGACACTTAGAATTTGATGAAGTGTCCTTGAAACGGTAATCAAGTGTCCGGGTGTAAGTGATGGTTGTTGTTTTCCAAGTTTATTTATGTATGTATTATAACTATTACTATAGTGAAACTTGTATAATTCTTGTTGGGGAAATTATAGGGGCTTAATGTGAAGTGATGAATTATTGATTATCTCATGAGATGAAGGTGTTTTATTTACTTGTTTTTACAAGTGTGTTTGTATATCATTGTAATTGATGTTGTGTGTGTGAGACTAATAGTTGTATCAAGAACCACTCTTGGTACAAGATATTCCCATGGTTTGTTTGGGTACCGTGCCTGGTATGTAGTAACAGTTAGCTCGGGTATGTACCACGCTATATGGTTGGCTCCGGTACCACGCGGGAACAAAGTACTAATGGCTTTCTTGGATAACACTCCTTGAACATTTTTTTATTAACCTTTTGTATGTGGTTTCATGAGAGAACAAGGTTTACTTCTTCGTATTGTGATTGTTACATGTTTTTCCATGAGTGGCCATGATTTGTGTTTAAATGTTAGGATTGTACATATTTAGACCGGGGTTCCATGTTAAACATTGAGAATGATTGCTTAGAGATTCTTTGTGGTATGGGTTACTTGAAAGATGTGATGAATCTACTATTTCTTGTTGTAGCGTCATTTGATCATGTTATTTGTGAATGTTAAGTCTGTGTGGTGACTGTGAGTTTGTCTTGTTCATAAAGCTTGTACTGTGTTGTCAGTCTAGGTGGACTAGGACATAATTGATAAGAAGGATTGAACTAATGTGGTTTAGTAAGAGTCTTGTGGGTGGTTAAATGAATTGATCAAGGGCCAGGGTGTTTGCATGAGATTTGTGTTTAAATGCTGGGACAATTCCTGTTTAGATCAAAATTCCATAAAAACATTGTAGATGATGTCATAGAGATCCTTGGTGGAATGAGTTACTTGAAAGATGTGATGAATCAGGTGGTTGGAGCTATGATGTTTCTCTTTCTTAGTATTTTACTTTCTTAGAAGCTCATGTACTTGTTTAGAATAGTTCCTTGGGAGGGTTATTCTTACAAAAGTATTTTATTTAATTAACTTTAGGAGTCATTATGTATTTACGATAAGGTGATTATTCTATATTTTTGTCACTTCTACATTGCATATTTTAAATTGTGCGTAACAGTTCTTCTATCTAGGTATTAGAATAGTTGTCTGCACGGCCCGGTAGGTTGGGTCTTGGCAATGCTCCTATATTGTGCAGTTTTTATAAACTTGTTAGAGGGGTTTCTGGTGTTCAGGATGCTTTGTATATATTTTTTCATAGTAGTTTAGCGGCAATGATGGAGTGGTATGATGTTAGGAATATGTTAATATTACAAGATATTTTCCATTTGTTCACGAGTTGGAAACTATTTGAATTGAGTGTACGATCAGTTCAGTTTATAGGATATTGAGGTTGTGATGTGCATGGGTTTATCAAGTTCATACTACCTATGAAGTTTGCAATATGCCTCAAGAAGAATTAGGTTATATGATTAGTTTCCCTTCATTGAAGCAAGGTAAGAGTGAAACAGGAAGGAAAAGTTTTGAGACGCACAATTACAAAAATAGATTGAAGGTATGCATCATGTATTTTGTAACTTGGACAAATTTGAGTTGTCTCTAGTGAAACAGGAAAGTGGGGTGGATTTTATAAAAAATGAAGAGGAGAACCCATTGTACTTTTTTGGTCATTTTTTTCTTTGTAAGAAACTTTTCACCAATCCTATAACCGTATATAGGCAGTTTGCTCCAACATTGTTTGAGTTTTGTAAGATTCTAAGAGGGGTTGTGGATGTTGATGATTCTTTGTATATATTTTGCCGGAGTAGTTTAGCTACAATGATGAAGTGGTAGGTCCATGATGTTAAGTGTGTGTTAAGATTGGAAGATGTTTTCCCTTTTAGTCGTGAGTTGGTAACGGTGTTATCGCATGCTTTAGTATTGAGTGAGCAATCAGCTGAGTTTAGACAATTATCAGACATCGAAGTGCGTGATTTTATTAAGTTTATGCATCCGGTAATGTGAGCAATCCAGAATCAAAAAGCATTTGGCAGTCCGATCAGTTTCCCTGAGGGTGTGCATCATATTTTCTGGGAGTTGCGTGAAAAATTGGAGTTGTGTCTAATGAAATTGGAAAGCCAGCCGGGTTTGGTAAACAAAGAAAGAGGTGAGTCGATTGTACACTGTTGGTCCTGGTATGTTTTAATTCTAAAAGAGTTAGAAAGCATTTCAAAGTTGTATAGATAGTACACTAAAATGCTTTTTTCCTTGTAATAATAGTAGGTAGAAATAGTAAATATCTTTGAAACCGTAACAACATCCTTAAATTTAATTTATAAATGTTTATCCTTTGAAACTATAATGAAAGACTCCAGAAACTTTGCCCGCAACAAAAAAAAATTCACCAATTATTATTCAAGCTCAAGTTTCTTGTATCCTTTCACCTTTACGAGCTTTAGCTTTGAAAATTCTATTTGGCAATTCTCAATTTTTTTCCTTTGCCAAAAAGTTCTAATAGCTTCCTGCTTCCATTACTTAATCACCAAACTGCATAATTTTAAATAATTATTAATTACTTCACAAAATAATTATCAATAACTAAAAAAAATTAAAAATTAAAAGGTTCAAATTAATATACTTACATTGATAAAGCGTCTTTCAATATTGTCAATAATTGTCCCAAAATTAGAAGACTTTTTATCGATGTAAGTATATTAATTTAAACCTTCTAAATATTTTTAAAAAAATTTAGCTATTGTTAATTATTTGTGAAGTAATTAATAATTAATTAAAATTATGTAGTTTGGTGATTATGCAATGGAAGCAGGAAGCTATTGGAACTTTGTAGCAAATGAAAATTTTGAGAATTGCCAAATAGAATTTTCAAAGCTAAAGCTCTTAAAGGTGAAAGGATACAACAAACTTGAGCTTGAACAAAATTTGGTGAATTTTTTTTATGCAGGCAAAGTTTCTGGAGTCTTTTATTATAGTTTCAAAGGATAGACATTTAGAAATTAAATCGAAAGATGTTTTTACGGTTTCAAAGATAGTTACTATTTCTACCTACTATCATTATTAGGACAAAAGCTTTGTATTTCAAAGATAGTACACTGAAATTCTTTCTAACTCCTTTAGAATTATAATACTGGAACCAACAACGTAGTATAGGCTCACCTCTTTCTTTGTTTACCAAACCCATCTGGCTTTCCTGTTTCTTTAGACATAACTCCAATTTTCCAGCAAGTCACAAAAAACACGATGCATTCCTTCAATCTCAAATCTTTCATTTCCTTCTTCACCTTGCATCAAGGAAGAGAAAGTGAGTGAACTACCAAGTGTTTCTTGACGATGTATTGCACACTTTACTGGATACATAAACTTGATAAACTCACACACATCGCTAAATGATAACTATATAAACTCAACTGATTGCACACTCAATTCTAAAGCATGTGATAACCTTGTCGCCAACACAAGAAAAAAAGGGAAAACATCTTGCAATCTTAACACACACTTAGTATCATAGACATACCACTCAATCATTGCAGCTAAACTACTCTGGCAAAAATATATACAGAGTATCATCGACATCTGTAGCCCCTCTTAGAAACTTACAAAACTCTAACAATATAGGAACAAACTACTTATATATGGTTACATGGTTGGCAAAAAGTGTCTTACATGAATCTATAAATTGACAATTACATCCATGAGTATATTGTTTGGTAGTTACATAAGGAAATACATAAACTTTTACTAGAGCCGCAGGAACATAGGAGTGAATAAATATCTGGAGATATTCCTCCAATTTTTTTGTGTCATCCTTTGGGGTCATTTCGAGAAAATTGGTAATCATCTTCGTCAGACGACTAACATTATCAATAATATATGTGTTGTCATTGTAGTTGCAAAGGTCCAGAATAAGAAAATTCAAGTCATTCATCAACTTCCATGTGTAATATTTGTGTTGTCGTTGCAGTTGTAGAAGGCAATATGTCTAACCTCTCTTTGCTTTGTCAAGCATAGATTTTAGAGTAAGGACTATCTTGAGTTAGTTTCCATATAGCAAAATTTAAGCATATCAATATCTTGGTAGAATGCTTAGCTTGTTCATACAATTAAGATATAGTTTTGCAAGGGAGAGTTTCTCACACAAATTATACCACCAAATATTACAACAAGCACAATTTATTTTCCATGAAATGTTGTGCTCTGCATCATCTCTAGCTTTAACTAAAAAAAAAATTGAGCTTGCTAATTACCACAAATCTACGATTTAGACACAGGGTGGACTTTGAAGTAGTACTTAGCCTTCACAAACTAAGCCTTGAGAGATGGTTGATTTCTAAACCATTGTTACAAAATGAGATATTTCTAGATAGTTATTTGTTTAATGGTTCATTTTTTTAATATTATGTCGAGTTTGTAAAGGAAAGATAGTCCTTGTTTTATGGAATATATTTTGTAAGAAAGTCAATACTGGTTGGATAGGTATGGTCTCTACTAACTTTTGAAAAGATTATATAGCTACATGTGTCTAAGCCTTTTGTAATATGCCAGAGTCATTCTTCTTGAGGGATTTGTGAAGGTAAGAAAACTAAGGTTTTCTACAGTTTTTCTAAGGTGAGAGCTGAGCAGCAGTAACATGGCATCCAACAACTTCTTGGGTGCAAACCCTCTTATGTTTACAGGAGAAAATTATCACATATGGGTGATAAAGATGAAGGCTTATCTCAAAGCTCTTAGTATATAGGATACAATCGAAAGTAAATTTGATCAACCTCCACTTGGACCTGATCCAACTGTTGCACAAATGAAGGTTTATTAAGATGTGAAGTCAAGAAAACCAATTAAATCTCTCACATGTCTTCATTCAACACTTGCAGATGTAGTTTTCACAAGAAAAATTGCTTGCGAAACACCTAAAGAAGCATGGGAGAAGCTAAAAGAAGAGTTCAAAAAAAGTGGTGTCAAACTCTTAACTCTCAAAAAAAAAATTGAAATGTTAAGGATGAAAGAAGGAGATATTGTGAAAATGTATTCTGCCAAACTTGTGGAGATAGTTAACAAAATAAGGTTGTTTGGTAAAACCTTTCCTGATTCAGAGGTGGTGGAGAAGATGATGATAAGCTTACCAGCAAGGATCGAGTCCAAGATTTCAATAATAGAGGAATCTAGTGATTTGAAGACTTCCTCTATGGCAAAACTAATGAGCATTTTAAAGCCAAAGAACACAGATCAAGTATAAGAGATTAAGAAGTAGCAGAAGTGGCATTTCAAGCACAACATAAAGGCAAGATAAAGGACAATAGAAGGATGGAAGGAGATAAAGTAGCAAATAGAAAACCATGGAAGGAATCTTCAAAGAAAGAGAAGTTTCCACCTTGGAATCATTGTGAAGAACCAATCATCAAGAAAAATAATGTTGGTTCAAAGGAAATCCATCGATTCAGTGTAGATTCTATAGAAATATGGTTCATATTGAGAAATATTACACACTCAAGAAGAATCAACCACAACAACGCTACGTGCATCAAGGAAATTTTACTGAAGAGTCCAAAAACAAAGAAGAAAGCTTGTTTATGCCTTCTAATGCAGAAAACACAGCCAACAAATCCTCATGGTTCATAGATAGTGGATGTACGAGTCATATGTCTAACAATGAGCTCATATTTCATACACTTGCCATGTCAATCAAAACAAAAATAAGGATGGGGAAGGGTGAAACAGTAGATACACTTGGAAAGGGTTCAATTTCCTTTCAGACTAAACAAGGTACAAAGTTTATACATGAGGTGGTGTATGTTCTTTGTTTAGCATGCAACTTGCTAAGTGTGGCTCAAATGATGTCTAAATAATATTTCTTATTTTTTAAGGACAAACATAGTTTGGTTTTTGACTCTGAAGATAGTTTGATTGTTATAGTAGAAATGGTGGATAAAAATTTTCCTTTAGATGGGAAGTTTGATAGTACAAGAGTCATGGTCATTTTAACTAAGCTACTTTAAAGTCTATGTATGAAAGGGGACTGAATAAAGATTTACTTGAGATTTCACTGTCTAAAGAAGTTTGTGAGCCATGCCAGATGGGTAAGGTACATAGGAAAGCATTTCCTAAAACTACTACCTGGAGGGCAACTGAAAAACTTGAACTAGTTCACACTGATGTGTGCGGACCTATGCAGACATCATATTTGGGATACAATAAATATTTTATACTTTTTATTGATGACTTAACAAGGATGACTTGGGTTGTCTCACATATTTCCAGTTTTCAAGAAATTTAGAGCTTTTGCAGAAAAACAAAGTGGTTGTACGCTAAAGGCATTGAGGTCAGACAATGGGGGTGAATACACTTCAAATGAGTTCAATAAGTATTGTGAAGATATTGGGATTGATCACAAGTCGATAGTAAGTTGTTTACCTGAATAAAATGGAGTTTTGGACAGGAAGACATGTATGTTGTTGAAGATGTTTGTAGCTTGAAAAGAGACTACCTTAAAGATTTTTGGCAGAAGCTATTTATACTTCAATGTATTTAATAAATAGGCTGCCAATTAAAGCCATGGATGGAAAACTCCTATTGAGTCATGGAGTGGAATAAGACCATCTGCGAAACACTTCAAAATCTTTTGCTCAATTTTCTATTTTTATGTTCCTTCGGTCAAAGAAGCAAACTTGAACCAAAAGGTGAATTGGGGATCTATATTGGTTATTAATCACAATCAAAGAGTTATAGAGTTTTCAATTTGCAAAAAAAATCATATTTCCATCAGAAGATATGTAGTAGTGGATGAGCATGCTCATTGGAATTGGGATAAGGAGCAAATTGAGAAAGATAATGCAGGTTTTTAGAACTTGCATCCACTGCTTGCAACACAATCAGTTGGCTGAGAAAAACTAACTGGACTGTCAAATGCTTCTGGTTGAAAATATGAAGAATCATACGGGGAATCCTCACTCGATTCACCAATTTTGAAGAAAAAATCCCTCCCTAAGATATATGAAAGATGCAATGTTGCTATCTCAGAACCCAATACTTTTCAAGAAGTATCAAGGCATAAAGTTTTGATTGAAGCTATGAAGGGGGAGATTGGCATGATAGAGAAGCATGATACTTTGAAGTTGATTGATAAACCTAAAGACATAAACGTAATATAGGGGTGAAATGGGTTTATAAGACAAAACTTAATCCAGATGGTTCGGTTTATAAGTACAAAGCAAGGCTTGTTGTGAAAGGTTACACGCAAGTTGCAGGTCTAGATTATGGAGACACATTTGAATCTGTTGCATGGCATGTAAAATAAGGCTTCTATTTGCTTTGGCAGCTCAAACAAATTGGAAGTAATATCATTTGGACGTGAAATCGACAATCTCAAATGGACTATTGCGGGAGGAGATTTATTGATAAACCATAAGTCTTTCAAGTTGCAGGGTTGGAGGACAAAGTCTACAGAATTCATAAGGCACTGTATGGATTATAGCAGGCTCCTCGAGCATGGTATAGTAAGATTGATGATGATCTCATTTGTTGTGGCTTCAAGAGAAGTGAAAATGAAACCAATTTATATGTGGAAAAGGATAAAGAACGAGATGTTCTTGTGGTGTCACTCTATGTTGATTATCTTCTCGTAACAGGAAGCAATGAAGCTATGGTGAATCTGTTCAAGCAAGAAATAGAGACAGTGTTTGAAATATGAGATTTGGGTGGAAGGAATTACTTTTTGGGAATGGAGATTAATCAAGCTACTGATGGAATCTTGGTTTGTCAGAGAAAATATGCATGTGATATTCTTAAAAGTTTCACGATGGTGAGGTGCAAGCCTCTACCGACCCCACTGGGTCACATTGAAAAGATTTATACTTTTGAAGGAGGTGGTAGGGATGATCCAACAGTTTATAGAACTCTAATAGGTAGCTTGATGTATGTGACAGCAACAAGACCTGATCTAATGTTCGCAGCAAGTCTTTTGTTGAGATTTATGCATGCTCCAAGTCAAGTTCATCTTGGTGTTGCTAAGTGAACTTTGAGGTATGTCAAGGGAATTGTTGATTATGGTATTTTGTTTAAAAAGGAAGAACAGGGGAAACTGATGTGTTATTCAGATAGTATCGGGAAAGAAGCCCTAATGATATAAAAACACTTATGGATATGTTTTTACACTTGATTCAGGCATGTTCTCAGTGAATTCAAAGAAGCAAGAGGTGGTCGGTCAATCTTCTGTAGAAGTAGAATGCATCGCCGCTGCTGGTGGAACTAATTAGTCTCTATGGTATAGAAAGATTCTACGTGATCTGGAGCAAAATGACATTGAAACTACTATCATTAAAGTTGAAAACAAGTCTGCAATATCAATGTCCAAAAATCCAGTGCGACATGATTGTAGCAATCATATAAACTTAAAGGTTCACACTATCATGCAAAAAGAGAAGGATAGCGAAGTTCAACTTGTTCATTGCAGCTCAGATTAGCAATTTGGATACATCATGACCAAGGCTCTTCCTAAGGGGAAATATGAAGTTCTAAGGGCTAAGTTGAGAGTATCCAAGAAAAATCTCAAAGAGGAGTGTTAGAAAATGAGATATTTCTAGATAGTCTTTTCTTTAATGGTTCTCTTTTTAAATATTATGTTTAGTTTGTACAGGAAATGTAGTCCTTGTTTTAAGGAATATATTATGTAAAAAAGTCAACAGTGGTCGGATGGGAAAAAACTTAAATAGTTATATGTGTCTAAGCCTTTTGTAATATGCCACATGAATGACAAAAGGAAATTCTACTGAATCTTATCTTTTTTTTTCTCAAAATTTCCAAATACTAACAACCTTCACATCATTCTGCAATGTCAAAAACATTTTTACAAATGCATAAGAGCGCACTGCCTATATATATATATTCCTCAGATTTACTAGTGTGAGAAACATGATATGTATCTTCTTTGTGTGGTGTTCCACTATTCCTCACTTGAGGTTTTATGTTATTGTTGGTCTTTTATTTTTTGAAATTTTCTCAGGTGGACAATTGGTTTGGCCCTCTCTATAATTGATAAACTTGATCTGATTATATGTTATTGTTGGTCTTTTGTATATGATTGAATTTTTAATAGTGAGATATATATATATAGGTGTTTACTTTTAATCAATATCCTAATATGATATGTACGCTTTTTTATTCTAATCTAACTTCTATGCTTTTGGTAGTGTATATACTAATGATATACTGGGTGGAAGTGAGGATTTAACTGAACAAGAGTCTAGGTCTGTCCGATAATCTTGCTTTTTACTCTAATAGCTCTTGAGATTTTTTTCCTTATTCGTTTCGTAGTGAGATATATTATTTTTAGATGAAACTCTTGGACCCAAAAAAAACATATTTCATTGGAGAACTCAATGAGAGACAATCTTCAAACTTGTTCATCTCTTGATGGAGAATCCTTTAATGCAACACTTGATAGACTGCAATACTGGGTGTCAATCATTCATTTAACATTCAAAGTTGGTCTTTGAGTTACAATGATCCCACCAAAGCGTAAGAAAGGTGAGTCTCGTTCTCTATATGGATGCATTTGAGTTTCTTCTTTCATTATCATAACCAGTATTCAGACTTAGAATACACACTAGGAAGTTGTTATTCATAGCAGGCTACTCCAAATTAAAAAGTTTCCTAATATACTTGCTATTACAATCTTCATCTTCAAAGCAACTGATTCAAGCCATTTCACATATTTCGTATGCTCTTTGTTCAATTCCCAAGTGATTATCTGATCATAAATATCTCCAATGGTGTTTCTAAACAACTGACTGAGTATTTTACTGATAGCTTTAACTTAGTTTGTATAATCTCCACATAGCAAGAAGGCATTGTTTACATCAAATTGATGAGAAGGCTAGGAGTATTGGTCTGCTATTTCAATAACTAAGCATTTTTCAGCAGATTATTATTGTTGCTTTTTGACAATGGGGATGAATGTGGAGTGATAATCTAACTCAAATATTTTTTGTTTCGTTGTTTCCACTTCCTTGTCGTGATCCTGTTTATTTTGTTGTTATTTTTTTCTTTTTTTTATACTAGAGATCATTTCTTTGAACATGACCTTGCTTTTGTTTTTCGGACAACTTGTTTTCTTTTTCTTATGCTTTCTGATCATACTCTGTCTCTCAGCCATCGTTCGTATTCAAGCCTTTTGATAGTATCCCCTTAAAGGTGATTCCTCATCCTCTAGACCTATCCAGACATTGACAAATGAGATATCAACGAGTATATTTCTACTTGAACCTTAGACATGCTCGGTCTAGTTCTTCCATTTATAGCAACATCCATAGCTAAGGGAGTTCCAATAGAGATAACAATTTGCTTAACATAATTCCATGAATACATATGGAAAAGAAAATCTGGTAGAAGAACCCACAGTAAGGCAATAGGGATGTCCTATTCCATTTTCAAAATCGGGACTCCACTGTTGTAGCCATAATTGAAGACCCTCCATATCAATCAAGTTTTAATCATCTTCATTTGAGAAGTCTAAGAACACATTGCGCTTATCATATACACTATATTTTGACTAGGGCCTCGATTGGGAATAATTCCCTAAAAATTGACCTAATTCAATCAATTTGGGGTCTTACTTTTAGGAATTTCTCAATGATTTTTAACCTACATTCCTCCTCCATGATACAAAATTAATATCTTTCCATGAATGCTATTGTCGTAGTACCATCAGTTATCTCATTCGTTGCTTGGGGTCGAATATATAATCCGACCTAGAGAATGAATGAGTCTGCTAATGGAATTATAACGCCCAATGGCATCAATAAAAAATATCGATCATCAGACTCATTTGGCAACACATATTCATCATTTACGAATGGCCCTTTGCCATATTCAACTTCGAAGTTACTTGCTATGCTCTACTTGAATTGTTTCTTTTTATTTCTGTATGTACTAGTATAAGGGTAATAGCTATTTACGTAGTAGTAGAAGAGAATAACAGTCATATAATTACATGTTCTAAACGTTAGTCTATAACAACCCTTTCTTAGAAAGTAATCCACACACTCCACCTACAGAGATTCCAGACAGTGATCCATCATAGAGTGGAACTTCTCGGATGACTCTCCACCCTATAGGTGGGTGGGGGCTTCATTCTTATTTCCTTTCCATTATTTAGATGATGTCTAACAAGAAAATAGAAAATATGTTATTATATTCCTTCTGTACTAGGAGATATCTTGATCACTCCTTAAATTTGCAAATTCATCTATCCAAGACCATGAACCTAAATTTTGTGATTTATTAACAAGAAAAGAGAAAATATGTTAATATGTTATTATATTCCTTCTGGAAGAACATGGAAATATGAATTTGAAATGCTATGAGGCACAAATATAGAGGTTTGTCAATTTTTAGTTTGAAGTGTTTTAAATTTAGGTTTCAGATGGGTGGATCTGGCATGCTCGCTGGAACACATCCAATAGGGGAGGATAACATCTTTTATAACTCAGGTTTCAATGGCTATGGCATTACTAGATGTAAAGCCAAAGTTGGGAGTTTGTTTAAATGGGTGGAATGCAGCTGACACAAGATGAGAAGAGTGGAAATTAGCATCAAAGTCCTGAAATGGTTAGTTGTAGTATTTATTGAAGCCTCCAAAGTGCTGGGGAGGACGATTAAGAGGTTTAACATGAAGGCCCATTTTGTAGAGTTCTATTGCACTCTTAAATACAATGAGAGCGAGAGATACATCAGTTTTATAACATTACAAGGTCAAAACAAATCAGTCATATTTACTCCGCAATCTACACTCAAAGGAGGTTGGGGGAATATAGCTCACAAGTTTGCTTGGTTTATTTATGAATCAGACAAAACACATGGTATAGTAATGAAGGTTAACAAACAATTCCATAAGTCCTACAAATAGTCATTCTTCTGTGACAGATGGGTGATGGAGGCAATAGAGAAGGCAAAGATACATAGCACAGAAAACAAATTAAGGATCACAAAAGGCAAATCACAATTAAAAAAAGACCTCTTGAACAAATGAATAGTAGGGAAATTCCAGTGCCAAGCAAACAAAATCCATAACTTGAATGATGTAATAAGATGGTCCTGTAACTCCTGGAAGTGGGCGATAGAAGTCAAAGTGTATTCCATGAGTGACGAGCATTTTATGTTCGAAC
>JAJOOS010000531.1:0-21104 GCA_029582725.1 Solanum chiquidenum
ATTTATTCATAATTTTTAAAATTACTATTAATCATTTGCTATTTTTGTCATCTCTTTCTAAATATTAATCTACTTAAATTTATTTTACTTCTCTAATTAATGTATTGATTTTTCATGTGTTCCGATTCTTAACTTCTTATTTCAAACAAAAGAATAGCAATATTAAGTAAATAAAGTAAACAATCTGATTAATCTTAAAATTTAAAATATTCTATTATCAAAATATTCTTATCATTAATGTACGTAAATTGAACACGAAAAATACTTATTATTTCTCTTTAATATTTGATTTGCAAAATTTTAAAACTATTTATTTAAAAATTTAGTTAGTTTCTTAGTTTACTTTAATTTCATTTAATTTATCTATCCATTTTATTTATTATTTTTTATTTTTGTGTAAATATTTTTATTTTTTAATACATTTTAAATCATGTTTACCTTTTTATATTTATTTTAGGGCAAAAAGTAAAGGTGTTAATGAAATATAGATTGATTTAATAAACGGGTCCCACCATTTTTAGATAGTATGGCTACTTATTTTTATTTTTTAATACATTTTAAATCATGTTTGTTTCTTTTTATATTTATTTTAGTGCAAAAAGTAAAGGTGTTAATGAAATATAAATTGATTTAATAAATGGGTCCCACCATTTTTAGATAGTACGGCTACTTATGATATTTTTTATGCTTTTCATGATAGAAAGTACACGTGGCCATCATAATAATAGCAACTTGGTTGGGTAATCTGGGAAATTCAATAATTTTACAGCAGAAAGTACAATTGTTTTAAGCTGATAATTTTGGTAAAATGACAAAAGTGTCCCAGGTCGTCCTGGTCGTCTTCACTCTTCTAATAGGAAAAAAAATTAGAAAAAATAAATAGAAATTTAAAGTTGAACAAGTAGACAAACGTATCCTACGAGACATAATTCACGTAAGACGCCACATAGAATGTCGCATAGGACATGAATTATATCGCCGCGTAGGACGTCAAGTAGGACACATGTGTCTACTTGTTCATTTCTATACAAATTTGTGTGTCTACTATGCACATCCAAAATTGGAGGACACTGATGTCAAATGAAACCAAATTAAATGACATATTTATGTATTATACATTTTAGAAAAATATATTTATATTTTTATATAAAATTTAACCAAACACGACTTTAATTATACATATTTTTAATAAAATAAAAACTATACTTTCATGACCGAACCAGATTAAGAAAGAAAATGATTAAAAGGCCTCGAATTTAAATTTTGAATATGAAAAAAAAATCTCATTAAAAGTAGCAAGTACATTCAAAAATAAATATGAACTCAAATTAATTATTTTTTTTAAAAAAAATAAAATGTGTGGTCTTGAATGCATAGACTTTTGAAGTGGGTCAAAAATGGGGTCCATGTTTTAACTTTGCATTAATTTCTTTTACTCCTCCCAATGTGTTGTACACGTGTGACTATGGAAATCAACAACTTAATGGTGGATAAAGTGGGAATTACATAACTTTTGGCTGTTTTTTTTTGGAATGTTCAATACTCTCAATGTAAAATGTACAATTAAATTAAGCTTGAAATTTTATTAAATTGACAAAAGTGCCCCTGGTCGTCCTGGTCGTCTTCACTCTTCTATATAATAGAAATATATGAAATGGTTCCAATTTAATTTTTTAAACTTGTGGGTAAAGTTTGTTTTACATTTATGTAGCTATAGAACTTTTGAAACATGTGGCATTAGATATGCAATAACATTTATGTTTATACAGAATATCACATGACAGATAAAATGAAAAATATAGAATTAATTGTTTTCAAATTTACGAATAAGACGAATCAAAATGGAAATAAATAAAAAATCGACTTAATTTTATAGACTCTGCCATATGCACCTTCCTTGGGTTAAAATTTTAATAGTCACAATGTTGTGAAAATCTTTTAACACAAAGGAAAAGAATAAAAGCAGCAATTTAACAGTAAAGACAATGAAGATGTAGTGTTTTATTATTACAGTGCTCAGTTTTCAGCACATGGGACAGTGTTCATAAGGTAACTCAAGGTTGGCCTCAATTAGCAAGTAAACACTCCAACTTTGAATATATACGTCAAGACACCTCAACTCGTCTTAACTCTGTCACCTGAACATTCCAACTTGAAAAATGATCATGTAGACACTTTCAAAATTTATGTATCACGACAATGGGGGACGAGTTGGAGTTTTACCTGCCAGTTGAGATTAAGTTGAGGTGTCTACATCAAAATTGAAGTGCTTACTAGCCAATCGTAGCCAAGTTTGAGTTTCTATTCACGTATTATGCCTATTCATAACTTTCAAATCTTTTATTAAGAACCATCTTTTGTGAGGATTGTCTACCAGGCTGTGACAGAATGATCCTTCTTCGTCCATATTATTCACCATGGAATTTCTTAGCTGGGAAACAAACTAGTGGTTTTGTTATTGAGAAGTGAAAACTAACTGCCTAGTTTGATACTTTTTCCTATTGAAGCTAATGCTACATCTAATGAATTTGATATAATTAAGTTGTGTTGAACGCGTTTAGAGAGACAAAAACCTATGAGAAAATATCCATTGCTATGTGCACTAGTACTAATCTGTGTAGCTACTATATATGGTAAGAAGAAAGAGGGCAATTCTTGAATGGCAACAGAAATCATGGCTGCAGACATTTACTACCAAGAATTTCAGCAAGATATGGACGACATCAAGAAACCCATAATTGACAGCACGAAAGCATGCTGAGTTCTTGGAGGAGATATAGAACATGCTTGCAGTAATCCTAACAGGTACAATATCACAGGTGGGTGGTGAAGCTCTGAGTGCAAGAAGCAACGTGAATTGGTAGGCGCTACCCACTAGAAATCACAAAAAATTACCTTGACCTTCAGCAGGATCTTAAGGTACATGAGTTTGATGTACAATCTTCTTTAAATAAAGGTGGACATGATGGAAATTCTGAAAGTAATATGGAAGTTCTACAATATGAAGGAGACAAGAAGATTTTGGAGATGAGCAGAAAGGAATCAAACAAAGAACAATGTTTGTTCTTCATACTGTTAATTTTGACGAAGATTTTGTAGTATCAGGTTTGATTATGGTTGCTCCTGTAAGATTACTATAGGACCAGAATATCATCTCAAACTAAAAAGAAGATGTTCCTACTTCCCAGATCTTTTATTTCTAAAAAAACTTCATCTCCAATCAAACATCGTTACATAAAGTAAGACGGGGAGTAGTCTAGAATGTCTCATCTGCTACTCCTGTATGGGTAGGGGAGAATTTAAGGGGCACTTATGCTACAAGAAGACTAAATATCGTACTTAGTTAGATGGTGAGTTATTTATATTGAGGACTAGGGTCAATTCCCACCTAATACATTTTAACCTTCGTTTTTGTTGTAGTCCACCAAGGTTCTACAAATCCTAAATACGCTTGTGTGTGGGAACTTTTCCCAAATACTTATACTATGATGAGAAGGTAATTAATGGCCAAAGACTTGCCGTGAAGGCAACAATACAAGACACAAGTTCCGAAAAGCCAATGATCAAATATTTTTTTTCCCGAAGAGGATTGCAGCAGTTCACATGCATTGCCATGAGCAGATGTCTGGCATTTGCTAAAACTAGAAAGGAAACCTCAACAACAAATGAAAATTATCTTTTTCGGGGCCATTGTACATCCCCAATTCTAATGCGAAACACCAGATGGGAAGGCAAAAGATATACTTTCTAGAAAACTAGTTCAGATTACTAAAAAGACCTCACTGGATATGGATCAATAGGAAGCGAATGATATGCAGCTCACGTCTGCTCCTGCTAATTTTCAGGAAGGATGCAGCCCACAAGAATCTGCTTCATAGCAACAAAGAGAAATATGCAAAATTATTATAACTGAAAAAATAGTGTTTGGAAGTAAGTTCAATAATTTGTTCACAAGAACATTACATCTATTTGTCGTCAAGAACAAAGTGCCTCCTATTGCATATATAGCACACTGAGTAAAGGAGAATCAATGCCTGCACAGGACTGGCAGCTATCAATGGACCGTCAATCCGACCACCAATGACACGTCCCTCGGGGCTTATTAGAGACACACTCATTCCACCAGATAGGTTTCTCATTCCTCCAGTCTCGGAATGCACAAATGATCCAGCGAAAGTAAGTAAATCATACCGTCCCTATGGGAAGAATGGAAGAGGAAGTTTAAACGCAAATGTCAACAAAGACAATAAACTGACAGAGAAATCATGTTTCATCTATAATTCCTATCACAACCCGATTTGAGGGACTTGGATGATACCATAGTCTACAGGTACAAGAAAACACACATGGTCCATGCCCAAGGCAGCCAAAGAATGAAAACAAAAGTTTTAAGGTAACAAAAGCACCGCGCCTTCAAATGAAAGAAAGTGCACCAATAAGATCAATGCCCTCAATCTGATTAGTCTTTCACATTATTATAAAAAAATCTATTAGTTTCCAAAATTAACCTATATTTATATCTAAAGATAAATCTGAAAAATGGAAGAATAAAAAGTTTTAATATTTAAGCGACTACTTAGGCTAAATATTTCATCAATAACGTTTCCTGACACCTCATTACCAGAATTGCATAGTACTACATCATTTGATAGGCCAGGAAAGAATACCATACAATGGAACCTCACGCGTAGAAGCAATCATCAAATGTATATGGCTCTTCAAAATGATATTGGCACAAGATAATCAGAAGATTAACCATAACAAGAGCAAAGTAATAAGATGCAGCACCTCAAATGTCACTTTACCACCAGAAGTATCTGTTTGATGAAATGTGACACTAGAGATTACACCAGTTGCTGAGAGAATACACATTGACCGAGACCCTTGTTGAAAGAATGATAAAACCTTAATGCTGACATCCTAAAGAATTTATCGAAATATGAGCAATTTGTTATAGAGATGTATTGGCAAATAGTCAATTCACAGTGGTGGGTTAAATTGCATTTCATTGTTCAGGAAAAAACATGCATGCACTATCCAGGTATTACAACTTTTCTGAACACCCAACAAGTTTGTATCTTACAAGAAAGAACCCATTAAATGAAACAATTTGGAGAAAAAAAAATCTGGTATAACTAGCAATGTGAAAGAGATGCATCATATAAAACTTAAAGAAAGACGAGAAGGGAATTGCAAATGCAACTCATATCATGCTATAAAGAGAACTTTCATAGGTATGAACTTTTTTTATAAGACTTCCAAAGATACAATTTACATCTCCAGTATTAACCGTGATAATGTGGGTCATAAGATTACCACGAACTATGCTAGAAACCCTTTGACCTGCATAAAGAACTTAGTAATGTAAAATGAACCTTCAAATATACCAACATTCAACTAACAGAATCATATTTCATAAAATTATGTTGGGTGTCAATTTTAGAATATCATCTACAAAAGAGAAGATAGGAAAGAAACAACTCTCAAATAGTTTATTACAAATTCAAAAAGATACCTTCAGATTAATACTCTTATAAAAGAAAATCAAAATAGCATGTTCCATGCAGCTTCTGAAATACATTAGAATATAACAATCCTTTTCTCCCACTACCACCCTTAAAATAAATAAAGGGGAAGAATACTTGATGGAAAATATTACATACATAACCACTTCTATTGTGAAGTGTGATAAAGAAAAGAATAACATCTAATGAATTGGTGATGAATAACATACAAGTCGGCCCTTTCATAGAAATTAGGTCACTTCAAATCATGAAAAATTCCAAATTACTAGAATTTAATCATAACCAAAACCCTATATAACTAACTAAGAATCTAGATACATTCTCCCAATGTGGAGTATATAGATCATATTATTCAAGTTTGCCACACATAAACCTGATAAAATTTAAGTCTAACAAGGAATTCATAAGAAGCCTTTCGACTGACTTTGCATAAAAGCACTTTATTGGTATTGTAATAAGAACTATGTGATGTGTTACTGCTAAATGAGAAGTGTTCAGCTGACTTAAAATGTTAGATGACCTGTTTTTTTTGCAATAGAAAAAAACAGTTTCTATTGATTGGACGATTACTTAAGCCTCGGAACAAGTTAGTTGAATTGGAATGCTAGCTAAAATCATAGTATGTGGAATAGATGCATTGTTAGACTTGAGCTCTTTCACTGAATGTGTAAACATATGAAGGACAATTTTTTTGACCCAACCCCAGTCCACAAATTCGAAGCTCGGGGATGTACCTGTCTCTTTATCCTACTTAAAGTCTAAGAAGTCTACTAGCTGTTCTACCTCATCTATACCCTCTTCTTTACACCAAAGATATAAAGTATTAATGCATTTTTCTTTTACTTTCTGCATTGGATTAGTAATATTCTCAAAACATCTATTATTTCTTTCCTTCCAGATTGACCACCATATGCAAGAAGGGAGTATGCTCCACCATTTTTTTTGTTTTTTACTCCCACCTCTCCTCATCCAGCAGGTTAGAAGATCTGCCGTATGCTCAGGCATCACCCATGGTTTTTGGAGGATATTAAGAAACATATGCCACACCTGAGAAGTCACTCTACAATGAAGAAACAAATGACTATTTGTTTCCTCCTTTTCCTTGCAAAAGAAGCATCTTGAGACAATCTCAAAACCTCTCTTTTTCAGTTTCTCCTGAGTCAGGCACGCTCTTCTACATACCGTCCATGTGAAACACTTGATCTTGGTAGGAATATTAGATTTCCATATTTGTTTCCAAGGTCCAGGGATGTTCCCAGGTTGTGAGGATAAATTTCTTCTGTACAATCTTCCAACTGAAAATTTCCCATCCCTATCATGTTTCCATATGATTGTATCAGGGCTGGTATTTAAACCAGAGAAATCATTCAATCTTTGCAGTAAGCTGGCCATTCTCTCAACCTCCCAGTCATTTAGAAGCCTCCTAAAGATGATATTCCATCCTTGGTTAGTCCAGGTCTCAGCAATAAATGCTTCAGGGTTGCCACAGAAAGAAAATAAATCTGGAAAATCCTCCATGAGTGAGTTCTGGCCGATCCATTTGTCTTTCCAGAATAAAATTCTAGTCCCTTCACCCACCTTGTAGCCTATGCTCCCACACAATTTAGGCCACAAATTTCTGATAGTCCTCCAAACTGAGACCCCATATGTGCTAGTCACAGTAGTGGTTGTCCATTGCTCAGTCTGTCCATATTTGCTAATGATAACATCCTTCCAAAGAGCCTGATCCTCTTTACCAAACCTCCACAACCATTTTGATAATAGAGATATATTTTGCAGCCCTAAATTCTTGACACCCAACCCACCAGATTTCTTACTGAGTTGCACTGCTTGCCATTTGACCAGCTGAATACCCTTTCCTTCCTTGTTACCCAACCAGAGGAAATTCCTCTTCAACTTGTCCAATCTCTCCTCCACTTTCGCAGGTAGGGGGAATAGAGACATAACATAAGTTGGAAGGGCATCCAGAACTGCATTGATCAATGTAATTCTTCCTCCCAGGGAAAGATATTGTGTCTTCCAAGTGGCTAATTTTTTCTCTGTTTTCTCCACTATTCCATCCCATATCTCTAACTCTTTGTGGTTGTTACCTAGTGGCATCCCCAGGTATGTAGTAGGCAGATATTCTATTTTGCAGCTCAAAATATTTGCTAGGCACTGAATATTAGTTACAGCCTTAACTTGAAACATACTGCTCTTCCTCCAGTTCACAGAAAGCCCTGACACTGCCTCAAGAACTATTAATATTATCCTGATAAAGCATACCTGCTCTTCCTTGGCCTCACAAAAGATCAAAGTATCGTCTGCATAGAGAAGATGGCAAATCTGCATATCTTCTCCAGCTTGGTAGCCCACCTTGAAGCCTTTTAGCCAGTTCTTTTGAGTGGCTACCCTCACCATACTATTAAGTCCTTCCATAGCTAAAATGAAGAGGAAAGGGGAAAGAGGATCACCTTGTCTCAATCCTCTTTCTGAGGGGAAAAAACCAACAGGTTCTCCATTCACCAAAATAGAGAACCTAACAGTTTTAATGCAAAATTCTATCCACTTCAACCACTTTTCTCCGAATCCCATTTGTTTCAAAATATTGAGAAGAAAATTCCAATTCACATGATCATAAGCCTTCTCAATATCAAGCTTACACATGATCCCTGGGGCTTCACCTTTGATCCTTGAGTCTACACATTCACTTGCTATTAGGGCTGCATCTAGAATTTGTCTACCCTGGATGAAGGCCATCTGGTGTCTGTTGACTAGCTTGCCAATTACCTTTTCCATTCTTTCTGCCAGTAGCTTGGCAAACACTTTATAAATTCCTCCAATGAGACTTATTGATCTGAAGTCTCTCAGCTCGACTGCCCATGACTTCTTTGGAATAAGGGCCACATAAGTGGCATTGAGACTCCTCTCAAATTCATGTCTCCCATGAAACTGATTGATTGCCTTCATAACATCATTTTTCAAGACTTCCTAGAATTTTTGGAAAAAACTCATGGGGAAGCCATCAGGGCCTGGGGCCTTGTCACTAGCACATGATTTGATGCACTTCAGCACCTCAGCCTCCTCAAAATGGCTCTGCAACCAATCTCTTTCTTCTTCGCTAATAGTATTCAGACCTTGCAACTTGAAATCAGGCCTCCACTGTTCAGTTTCCGTGTATAATTTCTTATAGAAACTGGTGACTTCTGTTTTAATCTCTTCTGGATCTGAAATTAAGTTCCCCTCCACCAATAAAGTATCAATAGAGTTGTACCTTTTGTGGGCTGTTGCAATCCTGTGAAAAAAAATTGTATTTTTATCACCTTGTTTGAGCCATTGTATCCTAGATCTTTGTCTCCAAGCTATTTCTTCTTCTTTAGCCACCTCCTCAAACTCCATAGCTAGGTGAACCTTTTGAAGAAGCTCATCTTCTGAAAGCAATCTCAGTTCTTGGGTTTTTTCTAGGTCTGCCAACTGCTGAAGGATTTCCTCCTTCCTCTGTTTCCAATTGTTTCTGTGTGTAACTCTCCATTCTTTCAACTTCTGTTTCAACATCCTTAATTTAGAGACCAGGATGTAAGATCCTGTGCCGTTCACATTGAAGGACATCCACCATTCCTTGATCTTCTCAGCAAAACCATCTACTCTCATCCACCATTGCTCGAATTTAAAGTATGACTTCTTAAAGTTTAGGTCCCCACAATCAAGCATAATGGGATTATGGTCAGACCCTAATCTAGGCAGCAAATTCTGTTTGATTTGAGTGAACACTTCATCCCATTAAGATGAATATAAAAATCTGTCAATTCTGGACGCTGATGTGTGAGTGTCTCCTCTTCTCCAAGTGTAGGTACCCCCCAAGAGTGGAGGGTCAATGAATTCCATCTCATTTATCCACTCTGTGAATTCATTCATGGCCCCTGTTATTCTGTTCTCTTCTGATCTTTCATTCGGGTATCTTGTGACGTTGTAGTCACCACAAGACACCCACGGTCCATTACAAGCCTTCTTGATGTTGATCAATTCTTGCCATAGTTCTCTCCTAGCAACAGTATCGCAAGAAGCATATACTGCACTAAGGAACCAGGTAAGCACTTGGTTGATGCCTTCAAACTTGACAGTCGGGCTTTGGTTTGCGTCTGCTACCACCTCCCCTCTCCAGTATCTCTTGTCCCACATCACTACTATCCCCTCACTCCTACCAATTGTGTTCAAATGACATTCCCCCATCCACTTATTTTGCCATAATTGTCTATACACTTGTGTCTCATTCTCAGTTAGCTTCGTCTCTACTAACACATAAATATCTGCCCTCCATTGTTGTATTGCTCTTCGTACTAACCCCCTTTTCTCTTCACTGTTTACCCCCCTCACGTTCCAGTTGAAAAATTTCAGATTCATTGGTTATTAGCGGATGATATTCTCCCTCTGTTCCTTGGCTCTCCCTCTTTAAGTTTTAACATGAAACTCCAGATTCTTGATCTCTTTTGGTATGGATCGCTTGCAGACACAACAAATGTCTCTTTTTGTTTTAGTTCCTCCCTTTTTTGATCAATTCTCAAAAAAAGATCAAAGGCCACTTTGTCACAACCTTCGAAGGCCGCTCCAAACAATTGACTCAGTTGGAGGACGTTTGCTTGAACCCAGAGAGAAGCTCTATCTTCAATTTCTTGTTCCGAGAGAGAAATCATTTATTTGAAGAGGAGACTTACCTCTCCAGAATTAACATTGATAATGTGGGTCATAAGATTACCACGAACCGGGCTAGAAACCCTTTGACCTGCATAAAGGACTTAGTAATGTAAAATGAACCTTCAAATATACCAACATTCAACTAACAGAACCATATTTCATAAAAAAATTAGAATATCAACTACAAACTCTGCCAAAGAGAAAATAGGAAAGAAACAAGTCTCGATTAGTTTATTACGAATCCAAAAGAGACACCTTGAGATTAATCAGGTGTGATACTCCTGTAAAAGAAAATCAAAATAGTATGTTCCCTGCAGCTTCTCAAAAGCATTAGCATATAACAATCCTTCTCTCTCACTACCACCCTTAAAATAAATAATGGAGAAGAATACTCGATAGAAGATATTACATACACAACCACTTCTATTGTGAAGTGTGATAAAGAAAAGAATAACATCTAGTGAATTGGTGATACATACAAGTCAGTCCTTACATAGGAGTTTGGTCACCTCAAATTATGAAAATTTCAAATTACTCGAATTTAATCATAACCAAAACAGTGTATAATTAACTAAGAATCTAGATACATTCTTCCAATTTGGAGTATATAGATCATATTATTCAAATTTGCCACACATATACCTGATAAATTTAAGTCAAACACGGAATCAAAAAACTCACAAGTCTTTGTGAATCACTTTGCATATGAGCACTTTATTAATATTGTTATCAAAACTATGTGATGAGTTACAACACTATGAGAAGTGTTCAGCTAACTTAAAATGTCTGATGCCTGGGCAGTTTTTTTTTTTGCGAAAGAAAAAAATAACTGGAATTGATTGGATGATTACGTAAGCCTCAGAACAACAGTTGAATTGGAATGCTAGCTAAAATCATAGTACAAGGAATAGATGCACTGTTAGACTTGAGCTCTTTGACTGAATGTGTAAGCACATGAAGAACGTTTTTTTTTGTGTGGGGGGGAGGGGGGACTGTCTCTTTATCCTACCCCTACTTAAATACCAGATTTTGTGTCAATGGAAGAGTTCAAACACGTCCAATCACACTCTAGATACGCCTTTACCACTGAACCAAAACCTTGGAGGCTACGTGAATAGAAATTTCGGCAACAATTTTGTATTCATCTCGATAAAATGAATTAGTCGTTGTTAATCAATAAATTTGATGATTAGATAAGAAATGTTTGTCAAAACACTGAGCGTGCGACAATACATAAATAGAGAATCTCAAAGGGAGTGATGGATGGATACAGAACAATGAAAAATTGAGTTGTAATCGCATGACTTAAGGACCTTCTAGTGAAGCAAAAATCCTTGGGTATCTTATATACTTTGAAACGTTCTAATAACATATAAAGCGAAAAATAACTCATATTAAATTAATGATGAAACAAGACAGCAAGGCTCCTTAAGGATTTTCAAGCTACACTAGTAAGTTAATTTATAAAGCTAAGATCATTACATAGATCAAGAATACCATTTAATATTAGATAAGACGCATACCTATAAAACCATTTGGTTCATCAGTGCGGCCATGCGTTTGGCTACGTGTTCTCATTGCTCTTCTTACAATTCACGGTGTAATTGGGCAGTTTCCTTGAGGTCAAGGAGACTAGAGGGGATCTAGCCATATATTTATAGGCATCAAGCCTCGACCTAATGGGCCTATGCAAAACATGTTTTATTAGGTCTTAAGAGGGCCTACACTACTGTTATCTTCAGGCCCAACCGGGAATCCAACTTATAGACGGATCAGTCATGTCCACCAACTTATAAACGGGCTAAAAAAATATAGTTGGTGGACCTGAATGAGCCGTTTATAAGTTGGATTCCTTGTTGGGCTTGAAACACTTTATCTATTGGTGGGGATAATAGTAGTGTAGGCGCTGTGAAGACCTAATAAAACACGTTTTGCGGAGGCCCATTAGGTTGAGGTTTGATGCCTATAAATATATGGCTAGATCCCTTCTCGTCTTCTTAACCTCAAGGAAACTACCGCATTCCACCGCGAATTATAGGAGGAGCAATGAGAACACGTAGCCAAACGCACATCCGCACGGATGAACCAAATGGTTTTACAGGTATGAATCTTATCAAATATTAAATGGTGTTCTTGATCTATGTAATAAGTTTAGCTTTGTAAATTAACTTACAAGTATAGTCTGAAGATCCTATATAATAAGTCTTGTTATCTTGTTTCATCATTAATTTAATATGGGTTATATTTCTTCCTTTTTCGCTTTATATGCTATTAGATCTTTCAAAGTATATAAGGTACCCAAGGTTTTTTGCTTCACTAGAAGGGCCTTAAGTCATGCGATTACAACTTAAATTTTCACGGTCTTGTATCCATCCATCACTCCCAACGAGATTCTCTATTTTGTATTGTCCAGCTTGTCATACGCTCAGTGTTTTGACAAACATTTCTTATCTAGTCACCAAATTTGTTGATTAACCACGCTAGAATTTCATTTTATCGAGATGGATACAAAAATGTAAATTGTTGCCGAAACTTTTATTCACGCAGCCTCCAACGTTTTGGTTCAGTGGTAAGAGCATATCTAGAGTGTGATTGGACGCGTGTGAACTATTACATTGACACAAAATCTGGTATTTAAGTAGTAGGATAAAGAGAAAAATCCATCCCTCCCCCCGAGCTTCGAGTCTGTGGACTGGGTTTGGCAAAAAAAAATTGTTCTTCATGTGTTTACATATTCAGTCAAAGAATTCAAGTCTAACAGTGCATCTATTCAACGTACAATGATTTTAGCTAGCATTCCAATTCAACTGACTTGTTCTGAGGCTTACGTGATCATCCAATCAATAGCAACTGATTTATTTATTTATTGTAAATAAAAAAGACCAGGTCAACTGACATTCTAAGTCAGCAGCAACATATCACATAGTTTTGATAACAATACCAATAAGGTGCTCATCTGCAAAGTTAGTCAAAAGATTAAAAAAGTCTTCTTATGAGTTTTTTGACATTTTGATTCCTTGTTTGAATTAATAACTTAATTCTATCAGATTTATCATAAGATTCAAATATAAGGTATATGCATAGCAAATATGAATAATCTGATCTATATACTCCAAATTGGGGTCTGGGAGAATGTAACTAGATTCTTTGTTTATTTCTTAGTTAATTGTACAGAGTTTTGGTAATGATTAAATCCAGTAATTTGAAATTTTTCATAATTTGAGGTGACCTAACTCCTATGTAAGGACTGACTTGTATGTTATTCATCACCAATTCACTAGATGCTATTCTTTTCTTTATCACATTTCACAATAAAAGTGGTTGTGTAAGTAATATTCTCCATCGAGTATTCTTCTCCTTTATTTATTTTAAGGGTGGTATTGGGAGAGAAGGATTGTTATATGCTATTGTATTTCAGAAGTAGCACGGAATACTATTTTGATTTTCTTTTATAGGAGTATCACACCCAATTAATATAAAGGTGTCTCTTTTGAATTTGCAACAAACTAATCGAGACTTGTATCTTTTCTATGTTCCACTTTTCTCTTTGGTAGAGTTTGTAGATAATATTCTAAAATTGCCATAAGCATAATTTTATAAAATATAGTTTTGTTGGTTGAATGTTGGTATATTTGAAGGTTCATTTTACATTACTAATACTAAGTCCTTTATGCAGATCAAAGATGTTTCTAGCCCGGTTTGTGGTAATCTTACAACCCATATTATCACTGTTAATACTGGAGAGGTAAGTTGTATCTAGAATTTCTGGAAGCCATATAAAAAAAAACATGTACCTATGAAAGTTTCTTTTGATAGCATGACTAAGTCTGCATGATATGAGTTGCATGTGCAATCCCCTTCTCATCTTTCTTTAATTTTTATATGATGCATCTCTTTTCCAGTCCGTTTTACATTGCTAATTATACCAGATTTCTTAATCTTTTTTCTCCAAATTGTCGCATTTAATGGATTCTTGTAGGAAACAAACTTGATGCTTGATGGGTGTTCAAAAAAGTTGTAATAGCTTTGCCAATACACCTCAATTAAAAAATTGCTCATATTTTGATAAATTCTTTAGTATGTCAGCAGGAAGGTTTATCATTCTTTCAACAAGGGTCTCGATCAATGTCTCTCGACAATTGGTGTAATCTCAGGTGTCGCATTTTGTTAATCATATACTTTTGGTGGTAAATTGACATTTGAGGTACTTCATCTTCTGACTTTGGTCTTGTTTTTGAGAAAGTTAACATTAATTACTTTGCTTTTGTTATGGTTAATCTTCTGATTTATGTTGGACCAATATCATTTTGAAGAGCCATAGACATTTGGTGATTGTTTCTACGTGTAATGGCTATTTCACGAGTATTGATTTTACTGTTCAAGTTTTTGGTTTTGATGTTAAGAGTCAAAGAATCCATGACATTAGGATCATTAATATCAAGAGAGAAGTTACGATAACAATTAAAGTAAACTGGCCCATCAAGTAGGTTACTCTGCAAAACTCCTAACAGTGAATCATCAAAATTTAAAAATTTGTCATCTCGAAGGATGACACAAACAGGAATATCAAGTCCTTTTCTAAATAAAGGCTTAACAGCAACTTGCACTAAACCAATATGCAAATAATTAAATGCAGATTTATAATGATTAATATCATTTTCTTTAAGCAAGCGAATAACTTCTAAAGAGTTATTAATAGCAATAGTAGATTCACGTGTCTTAATATTATGACGAGTAATTCAACTAAAATTACCTATTTGGTAAATCTTTTTGAAAGGTTCCTCTGGTATACTCCAGTTTTGTAAATCATTTTCTAGTTTAGCAATCTTAGTTGCTTGAGAAGATATATTAATATTATTTAAAATATGTTGATTGTTTTCCATATGATTTTGAAAATACTGTCTAATGGACTTACAGTACAAAATGTATTTCAACAAGTATAACAATAATAATCAATATGCTAGCGAGTATATACTGAATATTAAAACACATATCAATGATCCAAATAGAGTTTCTAAGTGAGGGTCTATTGGTTTTACATCACATCTTTTCCTAGAGTCATCTTAGCTATGGGACCACTATCAACAAGTCTAAACGCCCTCCTGACTACAGCGACCTTACAAATTCGGCTGACCAACATACGAACAGGATATTAATCTGATACCTCATACTCATAGAAAAGAATAGAACACCTCAACACCATGTATAGAAATAGTATATAGGAACATGATAAGTATAATAATAAACATGTACATACAAATAACATGTCGAAAATTAATAAAATACTACATTAAAATAATTTTGACATGCCTTAGACAGTGTATATACTTAGTTGCTCATACTAAGTACGTATACTGCCAACATGGCTCTGATACCATTAAAAGGATCTTAAGTAATGCGGAATTAAAAGAGAAATAACTTGCAAAAAACTGACGTTTATTGTATATCTTCAAACATAGCTTACAAGTGAGAATAGAGAGAGAGGTTTTCAGAATAATGTTGGAAATTTTCTGATGCCTCTAAGTGTAAAATGATAGTCTCCTTTTATAGGAGAGAAAGAGGTCACCTTTATATCTTAGGCATACAAGTGTAAGGCTAGGATGTTGCCGACAAAATGAGGGGTCTACTTCTTTTTGTTAAAGTAGAGGTAGTGGAGAATAATTTTCTCATAGTGGAAAACATTAGGGTCCACTTCTTTTTCAAAAGTGACAGAGTGGGAATCTCTTTTTGACTAAGGAGATATAATGGAACATCTTTTTCTCAAAAGTGTTTTGTCTTGTAGCTTCTCATTGGATGCTAATTTAGAATAGTGAAATGCCACTATATGGAAAAATAATTTCGGTTTTGCCTCTATTTTTCCACAAGGGTCCTTTTCCTATTCATAATCAGGGTCCATGTAAGCCAAGGCTAAACCTTTGGGATTACACATGTCACCATTGTCTTCACTGGTGCTTTCTGTGGAAGCGGCGTCTTCAATCATTTTCATGATCTGGTGTTCCTCATATTTTTCTAAGTTATCCGATGCTTCTTTCAATTTTTGTTTGAGAGCTGCTTTGGATGAATTCTTTGTAGAAGATCTTGTCTTTTCTTGGACCTTAGCAGTTGGTTGTTTGGGAATCCAACCTTTGACTTGAATTTGTTTACACAAATATTGAATGCATTCAAAATCATTTTGGAGAAATTCCAAGAAATAATATAAGATATCCTTTTTTGAATATAATATTTGCATAATTTAATATGCGCTGGAAGGGTAGTAATTTCTTCTTTGGTTTGGAAATCTTCAAACCTATTGAGAAATTGTTGGGGGAGAATTTTCTCAATTCCTCCGAATAACCACCATTCGTAGAACCATCTGGGGATGGATGTTTTGATAATGCTTGGATTATACTTTACGAACCAAGTATGTCTTGGTCTCAAATAAAGGAAATTCATCCATGCTGCCTTATAATCATACCAGTTATAAGTCTGTGGCTTGTGGGTCATCGTCAAAGCAATGGGAGTATGTAGATTGTCTGCAAACCATTCAAATGGATCCAAGATTTTCTTGATAGTAAACCTTGAATAATTGATATAATTGTTTGCATCTCTAGAATGCTCAATTTCTATTGAATCCGTATCAGTAAGAATGGCTTCATAGAATCTTCTGGTCTTCAATGGATTATCAGTATCCACATAATTGGAATCTGTGTAGCAAGGTCTAATTAGGACTCCTGTATCTACATTTCCGTATTCTTTGTTGAGAGCCATTATAGGCAATACCTGTGAAACAATAAATTCAAAAGATTCTTCTTTTGGGATTGATTTGGAAGGGATAGTTTTGGTTAACTCAGGGTTAACAGCTTGGGCGAAAGACTCAGGTGTTTTCATAGTATAGGTCTCTTTGGTTTGGATGGAGCTGGAAGATGTTCCTTGTTCAAAGGGCTTTGTTGGTCTAAGATTGATCAACTTTGGTTGTGGTGGACAAGGAAGTCTTGGAAACTTTTGTTGAGAAGGAGAGGGTAGCCTTGGAAAATCGGCTAGAGCTATGAACTTGTTTTGGAAGGTTAGTTCAGGCCTTTGTGAAGCTTCAGCTTTTGTTGGGGTTAAAGGAGGATGGATAAATGGTCTAGCCATTTTTGCTTTTGGGAGGTTGTCTCCTTTGGAATGAGTGTTTGGTCTAAATGGCCTCATGTTTTCCCTGCAAGAATTCACGAGTTAGAAAATCTAGTAGAGAATTATCTTCTCCTTTGATAAAATCAATTTTGAAATCAAAGCTAGATAGTAGAGCTTGCCATCTAGCAAATATGTGTTTTGAAACAAGGTTTTTAACATCTTTTTGCAAGATTTCTTTAGCAGATTTACAATCTACTCTTAATAAAAATTCTTTATCGATTAGGTCGTCTTGGAACTTAGTGATACATAGCACCATATGGTGATTTGGTAAGCACCATCAACATTGTAGGGCTTGAACTTTGCACAGATATTAAGCTTAAGCACCAACTTAAGAAAGAACTGTCATCATCCTGGAAAGAACTTGGAAGTTTTTGTCGAGACTTTGGCTTCATCACTCCTAATAAAGTTAAAAAAGACAAAAAAGAGAAGTCTCATCGAAAGAAATCTCGAAGAAGAGATGATTCTACCAAACCTAGGAGAAAGAAATCCAGGACCAAGAAGCCTAGAGATACCAAAACAGATGTTTGTTGGACATGTGGCAAGACAGACCATAAAGCTAATGAATGTCGTTCAAAAACCAAAAAGAAGAAGATCAATCTTCTTAACATGGATGAAGAAACCAAGGGTAAACTCCTTGCTATTCTTGACGAACCTTTTTCTGATTCTTCAGGTACATCTGATGAATACAACGATGATGTAGACATTGATCTCGATTATGAATCAAATGCTAGCCAATCAGGAAAAGATTGCACCTGTACTGAAGCATTTTGTTCTTGCGACAGTACTCCTCAAACTATTAGAGTCCTTTTTGATCATTCGAAAGAAGCTCTTTTTGATGTTATTCAGCATATAGCTGATGATGAGGCTAGGAATCGTTTTCTCCTAGAACTCAAAAATATCATTCTCAACACGGACAAACCAAAATCCCGTCCAGTTGTTGAACCTTTTAGCATGAAACAAATCATAAGTCGTTCAGATAGCCATTATGAGCCATCCATATCCAATCGTCGTCATGAAGTATCTAGTCTCAAAGAAGAGATTAGAGATATCAAATCTCGACTAGGAAAAATTGAAATGGATGTTCTTACAGATCAGGTCCTCAAGAAGGCCATCCTACAGGAACCAGATTCAGACCATGAATCTACGCAGGATAATGAAATTGACTCAATCAACAATGATCATTTGGCTGAACCTATAGTCACTAATACCGGTAATAATCCTTCTAGCTCGGTAGCTCCAGGAGTAACGGTAATCTCTTCGATTAGGTCCTCAGAGTCATCAATTTCCTGTTAAGATAGTTGTTAATAAACATTTTGTGATTAACAAAATTGCTTTGCTTGACAGTGGTGCAGATCGCAATTGCATAGTAAAAGGTATAGTTCCTACGAAGTATTTGCAAAAAAGTACTTCAAAATTATACTCCGCTACAGGAGAACTTTTGAAAATAAATTATAAGCTTTCTAAAGCTCACATTTGCAATAATGGCATTTGTTTAACAAATGATTTCGTAATTACTGAAGATATCAATGAAGATATCATTCTTGGAATACCTTTTATCACTCAGATAAAACCTTATTTTACTGATTTAAATGGTATTAATACTACTATACTTGGAAATGATTTACATTTTCCTTTTGTTAAAACTCTTTCTCAAGATGAAAGTAACTTCATAAGAGAAAATACAGTTTTCCGTATTAATAACCTTTCACAACATATCACCTTTTTAAAGGATGAAATTCGTGTTAAGAAAATCGAACATATTTTAAAAACCCCGGAGATGGTTACTAAGATAGCCGATCTTCAAAAAATATTTGAAGAAGAAATATGTTCTGATTTTCCAAATGCCAAAAAACAACGCAAAAAACATATTGTTGACTTACCATACATTGAAGGATTCAATGAACATGCTATTACCACCAAGGCAAGGCCTATTCAAATGAATCACGAGATGATGGAATTTTGTAAGAAAGAGATTGACACTCTTTTAAAAAATAAGATTATCAGGGTTTCTAAATCACCTTGGAGTTGTTCTGCTTTCTACGTTAATAAAAACGCGGAGAAAGAAAGAGGAGAACCAAGGCTGGTAATCAATTACAAACCTTTAAACTCCGTTTTAAAATGGATCAGGTATTCCATACCTAACAAACGAGACCTTTTGAAAAGGACTTTCAAAGCTAATGTTTATTGCAAGTTTGATATGAAATCGGGTTTTTGGCAAATTCAAATTTCAGAAAAAGATAAATATAAAACTGCTTTCAACGTCCCGTTTAGACAATATGAATGGAATGTAATGCCTTTTGGGCTTAAGAACGCCCCTTATGAATTTCAAAATATCATGAATTCCATATTCAATGATTATTCTTATATGTCAGTTGTTTATATTAATGAAGTGCTAATCTTTTCAGAGAACATTGATTCTCATTCTAAACATCTCAACACCTTCTTCAAGATTGTTAAGAATAATGGGTTAGTTGTCGGTGCCAAGAAAATGGTACTCTTCCAAACTACCATTTGGTTTTTAGGTCATGACCTTTATCAGGGCACTTATAAACCTATTTGCAGGGCCATATAATTCTCTTCTAAATTTCCAAATGAAATTCCTGATAAAACCCAACTTCATAGGTTTTTAGGAAGTTTAAATTATGTAGCTGATTTTATTCCAAAAGTCAGACATGTTTGCGAGCCTTTGTATAAAAGACTTAGGAAAAACCCAGTTCCTTGGAGTACTGAACAAACTCAAGTTGTTATCCGTGTCAAGACTTTAGTCCAAACTATTTCGTGTCTAGGAATCCCTAACCCCGATGCATTTATGATTGTTGAGACTGATGCGTCTGATGCAGGTTATGGAGGAATCCTTAAACAAAGAGTAGATCTTAAATCTACAGAGCAACTAGTTCGTTTTACATTTGGAATCTGGAATTCCGCTCAAAAAAATTATTGGACAGTAAAAAAGGAAGTTGTCTATAGTGCTATGTATCACTAAGTTCCACGACTACCTAATCGATAAATAATTTTTATTCAGAGTAGATTGTAAATCTGCTAAAGAAATCTTGCAAAAAAATGTTGAAAACCTTGTTTCAAAACAAATATTTGCTAGATGGCAAGCTCTACTATCTAGCTTTGATTTCAAAATTGATTTTATCAAAGGAGAAGATAATTCTCTACTAGATTTTCTAACTCGTGAATTCTTGCAGGGAAAACACGAGGCCATTTAGACCAAACACTCCTTCCAAAGGAGACAACCTCCCAAAAGCAAAAATGGCTAGACCATTTATCCTCCTCCTTTAACACCAGCAAAAGCCGAAGCTTCACAAAGGCCTGAACTAACCTCTCAAAACAAGTTCACAGCTCTAGCCGATTTTCCAAGGCTACCCTCTCCTTTTCAACAAAAGTTTCCAAGACTTCCTTGTCCACCACAACCAAAGTTGATCAATCTTAGACCAACAAAGCCCTTTGAACAAGGAACATCTTCCAGCTCCATCCAAACCAAAGAGACCTATACTATGAAAACACCTGAGTCTTTCGCCCAAGCTGTTAACCCTGAGTTAACCAAAACCATCCCTTCCAAATCAATCCCAAAAGAAGAATCTTTTGAATTTATTGTTTCACAGGTATTGCCTATAATGGCTCTCAACAAAGAATACGGAAATGTAGATACAGGAGTCCTAATTAGACCTTGCTACACAGATTCCAATTATGTGGATACTGATAATCCATTGAAGACCAGAAGATTCTATGAAGCCATTCTTACTGATA
>JAJOOS010000532.1:0-65974 GCA_029582725.1 Solanum chiquidenum
TTTTCTGCATCCCTTTCAGCTGTCTCTTTACTTCCGCGCCTGAACATCTTTCCTGCAAAATATGATAAAAACACATAAAAACCAATACAAAAAGGCCCGAGACACACACAACTTGTAAGTGAAATGTATTAGAAATACCGTAAACTCACGGTATATCAACACCCCTTGAGCCTTACCTTTCTTTGGAAGAACCTTGATGAACCCTAGACCTTACTTAACCCACTACCTATAATCCTCTTAATTTGTGGTTTAGTGAATAGCCAACTTAGGCCAAAAACCTAAGTTGGGGGTGTGCTGGAAAGGAAAATGAGAAGTCAAGAAGTGCAGGAAAAAGTCTCTCTAACTCATGGTATTGCAAAACAAAATGGAAACCCTTCTAAAAATAAAAATAAATTATATATTTCTATAATTTTTGAATAAAGGTGCAAAAGAAGTTAGGTTTCCAAGCAATACATAGATAATGAATGAAAGGATGACTTAGAAGCACTGGAACAAAAAGTGACAAAAGAAAGGAAAAGGACGTTTTGAGAACACCACATCTCATGAGGATGAAGAGTCATTGAACCTAAATGACCATACCTTTGCACTCAGCCCCATTACAAGCCTTGAAAAGACCTTTTTTAACTTGAGTAAGCCGAACCGAAAGTCGATTGGAAAATAAGGGCAAACCTATGGGTGAAGTTATGCATTGTGTTCCTCTTTTTGAGTGTGAGCGTTGCATCTGATTCCTGATCTTAAATTGATTAGCCTCTGTGTGTGAATATGGAATCATTCTTTATGTGAGGGCATTGAGATACTTTCGTTGAGCTTGAACTTACATTAGTAGAAAGTATTGTGAGCATGAGAATCTTTGGTAATGGTGTCTCACAACTTGAATCTTTGAGTACACAATTGTATATTCGCAGAAGTAGTTTGAAGTCTTGTTGCGTACATTCATGATTGAGTCTTGTGTAGCACTGTTTGAGACACCCTTTTTGAACAGTTGAACTTGAGTTTGCTTGAGGACAAGCAAAAGTTTAAGTTGGGGGTGTTGATGAGTCCACAAATTGAACTCATTTAGGGCTATATTTTAATAAAAATTGTGTCCTCAAATGCTTATTTTATCTCAATATCTGATGAAAACCTTTAAGTTTCAGGTATTTGAAGTTTAAAGGAAAGCATGGACACTACTTCGCAAAAAGGAACGAAAATCCTGAATAGAACAAGAAAACGAAGACCTGAGGATCGCCGAGCCCACTTGGCGAATCGCTGAAGGGTCTCACTTCGCCTTTTATTTCAGTGTGTTGTGCCCTGAAGGAAAGGATCAAGTCGGCGGAAAAAGAGAGCAGTTGGTACATCGCCAAGAAGGTCCGCGAAGCAGTACTATGTCACCCAATGACCCAGAGCACGACGATGCCGAAGGATGGTGCAAGAAGGCGATGAACTACACCAAAGGGCGAATCGCCAAGTTTATCGGCGATTCCGACTAATGTCGTCGAGTGATCCGCCACAACACATATTTTTTGAAAACTATAAATACTCGTTGAGAGTTATAGCTTAGCATCAGTTTTTGTAGTATAAGTGGACAATATCAGTTTTAGAATTACATTATAATTTTAGTACTTTTTTATTTTTACTCTCAAGTTTGGAGAGGGTTTTGGAAAACTTGAAGAAAGGAGTTCATCTTCCCCAAGTTGGAAGTGGCTCTTCTCTATTCTTCTTCCTTTGCTTAAATCAAGGTTTAATTTCTTATACCCATTTGATTTCACTATCATTTTAGGTGTATTTTGTTATTTCTTGATGTGTGGCTAAAAACCCCCATTCTTGGGGTGTGATTTAGCTAATATGTGTTGATTTTATTGTTGGGTCTTGCTTGATGATAGGTTAGATGTATTTTAATGGTGATTTCACCTAGTGGTTGTGGTTTAAGTTAATGGATTTGTAGTTGCAAATACAAAGCCACTCATGTGTTTTCGGCTTGCCCGAGAGGGAGGTCGCAAAACCAAGACCACTAGACTGATGGCCTAAGGAGTGGGTCGACATGAGGTTCAGCCAGAGAGGGTGAGCCCTAGTCCCACATCCTAACACTCAGCTCCGAGAGGAATGCATTTGAAACAGGGTAAGTTGCCCGAGAGGGAACTTATTTCCATCTAAAGCTTAGCCTAGTCACTATTATCTTGCAAATTTCCTATCGAAAGCATGTACCCAACTATTTATCCCAACTTGTATTGCGGTCACACCCCAAGAACTCGTCCCCATACTTAATTTTCTTGTTATTTTTGTTGTTTTAGCTATACTTGTGACAAAAAACCCAAATTGATATTTGACACTTTTGTGTCCCCCTTTAATTTATAATGGTTTTCATCGTTAATGTCTTTAGCTACAACTAGTTAGAACTAAATTTTATTTTTCTATTAATTCTCAGAACCTCTCCTTTGGGACACGACCCCAACCCTTGGTGGGTTACTATACTATTGCCCGATTCGTAGACACTTGTATTGGAAGTTGTGTCGTTGATTACGAAATACCCGAAACATCAAATACTATCACAATAGTTAAGGCCCATAGCAATCATATATACCTATTACTTTAGTTTATAAATAAAAATTACTCTATCCAAAAAATTGTTTTATTAGATACTGGTGCAGATCAAAATTCTATCATTAAAGGAATTATCCCTACTAAGTATCTTGAAAAAACTACAACGCGATTATTCTCCACAACAGATGAAAGACTTAAAATAAATTATAAACTCCACAAGGGACATATATGTAACGATGGAATTTATTTCATCAATGATTTTGTAATAACAAAAGACATAAATGAAGAAATAATACTAGGCACTCCCTTTATAACACAACTAAAACCATATATTGCTAAATTAGATGGAATTCACACTACTATTTTAGGAAAAACAATTATTTCCCATATTTAAATAGTATATCCAAAGAAAAAAGTGACCATATAAAAGATAAAAATATATTTAGAATAAATCTACTTTCACAACAAAATAATTATTTTAAAGAAGACATCAAGATAGAAAGAATTGAATCCTCTTTAAAAAACCCGGAGGTGGAAGCTAAAATTAAAAGCTTACAAGATATAGAACAGAAAGTTTGTTCAGATTTTCCTAATGCATTTTGGGAAAGGAAAAGGAAAAAACATGTTGTAGAATTACCTTATATTGAGGGATTTGACGAAAAGATTATCCCCACTAAGGCAAGACCCATTCAAATGAACGTTGAATAAATGGAATATTGTAAAAAGAAAATTAATGATTTGCTTACTAAAAATATTATTAAACCATCCAAGTCACCTTGGAGTTGCTCGGCCCTCTTAATAAGGTATTAAAATGGATTAGGTACCCCATACCTAAAAAATGTGATCTTCTTAAAAGAACTTACAAGGCTAATATTTATAGTAAGTTTGACATGAAATCGGGATTTTAGCAGATACAAATCATCGAAAAAGACAAGTATAAAACAGCCTTAAATGTACCTTTTGGACAATACGAATGGAATGTAATGCCTTTCGGACTAAAAAATGCTCCGTCTGAATTTCAAAATATCATGAATAATATATTAATCAATATAGTCATATTTCTATAGTCTACAAAGATGACGTATTGATGTATTCCTAAGATATTGATCAAATGTTTAAACAACTCCACACCTTTTTAAAAGTTGTTAAGCAAAATGATTTAGTAGTAAGTGCTAAAAAGATTAAATTATTTCAGATTTCTTTTAGATTCCTTGGCCATGATTTATATCAAGGAACTATAAACCCATTTGTAGAGCCATAGAGTTCTCATCAAAATTTCCGGATGAGTGAATAGATAAAATGCAACTCCAGAGATTTTTAGGCAGTCTCACTTATGTTGTTGATTTTATTTCTAATATTAGACAGGTTTGTAAGCCTCTTTATCAGTGTCTTAAACAGAATCCAGAGTCATGGGGATTAGAACACACTACTGCAGTCCAAAAAATAAAATTAATAGTTCAAAAACTTTCATGTCTAGGTATACCACACCCGGAGGCGCTTATGATTGTAAAAACAGACGCCTCAGATATAGGATACGAAGGCATACTTAAACAAATAATTTATGTAGGATCCGCTGAACAGTTAATGAGATTCACTTCAGGAGTTTGGAATGTTACTCAAAAAAATTATAGTACTATTAAAAAGGAAATTTTGGCTATAGTACTATGTATTACCAAATTTCAAGATGATTTAATAAATAAAGAATTTTTGCTAAGAGTCGACTGCAAAGCAACCAAAGATGTTTTGAAAAAAGATGTTAAAATTCTAGTCTCTAAATAAATATTTGCCAAATGGCAAGCTTTTTTATACAGCTTTGATTTTGAAATAGAATTTATAAAAGGAGATAATAATTCTCTCCCTGACTTTTTGACAAGAGAATTTTTACGGGAAAATAATGAGACCAGGAATACCGGGAATAAGGCCCTCGAGGCTTCCACTACAGCCCTTCAAGGCAGAGGATAAAATGAATAAACCCTTCAAAGAGGGCGATAAAAAATTAGAGAATCTTTACTCAGTTCTGGCAGAATTTCCATCCCTGCCAAAATCCAACTCCATATCATTAAATGAACCCATCACTAGTAAACCAAATCTTAAAGATAAACCCTCATCAACAGGTATTTTTTTTCAAACCAAAGATAGTTATGAAATGAAGCCACCAGAAACATACTCACAGGCGGTGGTTCCAACTACCCCGACGAAAAATAAGGAAGAAGGTACTCAGTCAGATAAAATGGATTTTCCAATTACAGTTTTATAGGTACTGCCTATCATGGCGCTTGGCAAGGAATATGAATATTTTGGAGTGCCCGACCTCCTGAAATCGTGTTACACCAATCAGAATTATGTGGAAACCGAAGATCCACTAAAAACCCGAAGGTATTATGAGTTTATATTAATAGATATTGATTCGGTGAAGATTGAGCATATATTAGCATATAACAATGATCCAGATAGTATTCAATTTTTGAGATTTACGATTAAAAGAATATTAAGTCCTTTTGAGTGGTTTGTAGATCATCTACACACCCCCATTCCACTGTCAACATCTTATCGTACCCAGACATATAATTGGTATGATTACAAGTTGACTTGGTATAATTTTATGTATCTCAGGCCAAATACCCATACTTGGTTTGTTAAATATTCAGAAGATATAAAAATCGCAGTGATTCCTTGATGGTTTTACGAATGGTGGAGCCTGTTTGGAGGAAATAAACAGGTATTGTCACCACAGTTTTTAATACAGTTTGAAAAGTTCCAGGTAGATCAAAATATCTCTACACTCCCAAAAAATATTAAATGGTTCAAGTTCTTTATATCTAAAAGGATATCTTATATTATTAGTTGGTCATTCGATATTCATGAATTTGAAAGGATCAAGTATCTAAGTAAGACTATCAAAATTATAGGATGGACTCCAAAAGATCACGATGACAGGTTAGTTGTCGGCTTTTCATCACGGAGGAAATCCGACGTTTCAAAAGAAGAATTTAAAAGAAGGCACGAAGAAGCCTTATCAAATCTCGACAAAAATACTAATCATGAAAAGATAATGGAGTTATTAGACACTACATCCTCACATACCAGTGAGCAAAGTAATGAGGATATGTATCATCTTCAATAAAGAGAAGAATGTGCCAAGCATATGTTAATAATTAATATGTCAACAATTAAGCAAACAGGTGGACCCCGCAGGAGAAAAATTCCATGCCACAAGTGACAAAGGACCAAACAACAAGATATATGTTTCAAGATCAATTTTTCAGCAAATAAATCTTCAAGGAGGATAGACATGCAGAAAACTCAACAAAAGCTAAGTGTACGTACTTCCAGCTACATGGCCTATATTCCAAGCCACGTATAGTTATCATCAGTTATGTGTAATAGTTAGTAGTTACGTGTAAAAAGAATGACGTGTATTAGTGTATGCACACATGTAAAATAGATAGCACAATAAGTTAGAGTAGTCAGTTTTTTTTAGGCCTATTTAAGGCTTTCAACTTGTATTAGTAGAGGGAATTCAAATTCTTACGACTTTGAAACCTTTCTACAATTCTCTCATTTTCCCCATCTTTTCCATTTTCCATCCATGTTCTCTCTCTCTTTCCCTAATTAATAAAAAGTTTATTGTAAGTACATACTTTCTCTATTTATATTAGTTTTATGTTTTAAGAATTTAAAGTTTTGATTTACTGCCTTCTTGTTCTTATTTTCTTTAAATCTTTTTAAGTTTTGTTTAAAAGCTTTTTTGCTTGTTCTTGCTCCCTTTTGTTACTCTGCCCAATTTTCTTTAGGATTACGTCCCGGAACTCGGTCCATTTTGCTAATTTTCGTGTGCTATAGTCCATGGATTTTTGGTGATCCAGAATTCCGACGTCATTTTTGCCAAAAAATTTCATGGACGTCCGTTAATACCTTAGCTATGTAGTCAGTTGGTCCCCACGACCAAAACGGCCCTTTTTCAAGTTCAAACGAGCCCCAAAGTAGGTAAACCCCCCATTTACCGATTTTCGTGTGCTATAGTCCATGGATTTTTGGTGATCCACAATTCCGACTTCATTTTTGCCAAAAAATTTCATGGACGTCCATTAAGACCTTAGTTATGGAGCTAGTTGGTCCCCACGGCCAAAACAACTCATTTTCAAGGTCAAACGAGCCCCAGAGCATGTAAATCCCCCTATTTTGTAAATTTTCGTGTGCTATAGTCCATGGAGTTTTGGTGATCCGAAATTCCGATGTCATTTTTGCCAAATATTTGCATGGACGTCCGTTAATACCTTAGTTATGGAGCCACTTGGTCCTCACGGTCAAAATGGCCGATTTTCAAGGTGAAACGAGCCCCAGAGCAGGTAAACCGCCTATTTTGTCAATTTTCGTGTGCTATATAGTCCATGGATATTTCGTGATCCAAAATTCCGACATTATTTTGGCCAAAAATTTTCATGGAAATCCGTCAAGACCTTGGCTATGGAACCAGTTGGTGCCCACGGCCAAAACGACCCATTTTAAAGGTCAAACGAGCCCAGAGCAGGTAAACTCCCCATTTTGCCAATTTTCGTGTGCTATAGTCCATGGAATTTTGGTGATTCAGAATTCTGACGTCATTTTTGCTAACAATTTTCTAGACGTCCATTAAATTTTGATATTTTATTCGTATCGATATTCTAAGGTGACTGGTGCGAGTTGGAAATTTTTTGAGGTATTTTTTTGTATTTTTCTTGATTTTTATATTTTTCGGACATTTAAAAATTAAATTTTTTGATATTTTTCGGACAGACACAAAAAAATGTGAAAATTTGATATTTTATTCGTATCGATATTCTAAGGTGACTGGTGCAATTTGAGAATTTATTGAGGTATTTTATATATTTTTCTTGAATTTTATATTTTTTGGACATTTAAAAAATAAAATTATTGATTTTTTTTGGGCAGTCACGAAAAAATGTGAAATTTTGATTTTTTATTCGTATCGATATTCTAAGGTGACTTGTGCGATTTGAGAATTTTTTGATGTGTTTTTATGTATTTTTCTTGATTTTTATATTTTTCAGACGTTTACGAATTAAAAATTTTGATATTTTTGAGCAGTCACGAAAAACATAAAATTTTGATATTTTATTTTTATCAATATTCTAAGGTGACTAGTGTAATTCGGGAATTTTTTGAGGTGTTTTATGTCTTTCTCTTGATTTTATATTTTTCAAATGTTTACAAATTAAAAATTTTGATATTTTTTGAGCATTCACGAAAAAATATAAAAAAATTATATTCTTTTCGTATCGATATTCTAAGGTGACTGGTGCAATTCGTAAATTTTTTAAGGTGTTTTTATGTATTTTTCTTGATTTTTATATTTTTCGGGCGTTTACGAATTAAATATTTTGATATTTTTTGGGCAGTCACGAAAAAATGTGAAATTTTGATATTCTAGGTGATTGGTGCGATTCGGGAACTTTTTTGATGTGTTTATATGTATTTTTCCTGATTTTTATAATTTTCAGACGTTTACGAATTTAAATTTTTGATATTTTTTGGGTAGTCACAAAAAATATAAAATACCGATATCCTATTCATATCGATATTCTAAGATGACTGGTGCGATTCAAGAATTCTTTTGAGGTGTTTTAATGTATTTTTCTTGATTTTTATATTTTTCTAAGGTGACTGTTGCGATTCGAGAATTTTTTGAGCTGTTATTATGTCTTTTTCTTGATTCTACTTTTTTTCAGACGTTTACTAATTAAATTTTTTTATATTTATCGGGCAGTCACAAAAAAGTATAAAATTTTGACATTGTATTCATATCGATATTCTAAGGTGAGGTGCGAGTCGGGAATTTTTTGAGGTATTTTTATGTATTTTTCTTGATTTTTATATTTTCCGGACGTTTACGAATTAAAATTTGTAATATTTTTTGGGCATCACGAAAACTTTTAAAATTTTGATATTTTATCATATCGATATTCTAAGGTGACTGGTACGATTCAGGAATTTTTTGAGGTGTTTCTATGTTTTTTTTTTTATATATATTTTTCAAAAGTTTACGAATCAAATTTTTTGATATTTTTTATGCAGTCACGAAAAAAATATAAATTTTGATATTTTATCTGTATCGATATTCTAAGGTGACTAATGCGATTCGAGAATTTTTTGAGGTGTTTTAATATATTTTTCTTAATTTTAATATCTTTCAAACCTTTACGAATTAAATTTTTTTATGTTTTTGGGGCAGTCACAAAAAAATGTAAATTTTTGATATCTTATTCGTATTTATATTCTAAGGTGACTGGTGCAAATCGTGAAATTCATGAGGTGTTTTTTATGTATTTTTCTTGATTCTTATAATTTTAGGACGTTTACGAATTAAATTTTTCATATTTTTCGAGCAATCACGATAAAATGTGAAATTTTGATATTTAATACGTATCGATATTCTAAGGTGAGTGGTGAGATACGGGAATTTTTCTGAGGTGTTTTTAATTCGTTTTTTTGTTTTATATTTTTTTTCGTACACTTACAAAATAAATTTTTGATGTTTTTTGTGCAGTCATGAAATTTTTTGAAATTTAGATATTTTATTCGTATCAATATTCTTAGTTGACTGGTGTGATTCAGGAACTTTTGAGGTGTTTTATTTCTTTTGCTTGATTTTTATATTTTTCGATCGTTTACGAATTTAAATTTTTGATATTTTTTGGGCAGTCAATAAAAAATGTAAAAAACTTATATCTTATTTGTATCGATATTCTAAGGTGACTGGTGCGATTCGGGATTTTTTTTAAGGTGCTTTTTATGTATTTTTCTTGATTTTTATATTTTTAGGACGTTTACGAATTTAAAAAAATCATATTTTTTGGGCAGTCACGATAAAATGTGAAATTTTGATATTTATTTCTTATCGATATTCTAAGGTGAGTGGTGCGATTCGGGAATTTTTTGAGGCGTTTTTATGTCATTTTCTTGATTTTTATTTTCTTTCGGATGTTTACCAATTTTAAATTATTTATATTTTTTGGGCAGTCACGAAAAATATAAAATTTTGAGATTTTATTGGTATCAATATTCTACGGCGACTGGTGCAATTTGGGATTTTTTTGAGGTGTTTTTATGTATTTTTCTTCATTTTTATATTTTTTCGGACGTTTATGAATTAAAAAATTTGATATTTTTTTTGTAGTCACGAAAAAACATAAAATTTTGATATTTTATTCGTATCAATATTCTAAGATGGTTGGGGTGATTCGAGAATTTTTTGAGGTGTTTTATGTCTTTTTCTTGATTTTTATATTTTTGGGACGTTTAAAAATTAAAAATTTAGATATTTTTCAGGCAGTCACGAAAAAATGTAAAGTTTTGATATTTTATTCTTATCAATATTATAAGGTGATTTGTGCGATTCAAAATTTTTTGAGGTGCTTTTATGTATGTTTTCTTGATTTTTATAATTTTCGGACGTTCACAAATTAAAAATTTTCATATTTTTCGGGCAGTCACCAATAAATGAGAAATTTTGATATTTTGTTCGTAGCAATATTCTAAGGTGACTAGTGCGATTCGAGAATTTTTTGAGGTGTTTTTATGTCTTTTTCTTGATTTTTATATTTTTCAGATATTTATGAAATTAAAATTTCTGATTTTTTTGGGCAGTCGAAAAAATGTAATTTTTTGATATTCTATTTGTATCGATATTCTCTGGTGACTGGTGCAATTCGAGAATTTTTATGTATTTTTCTTGATTCATATATTTTTTCAAATGTTTACGAATTAAACTTTTTGATTTTTTTTGGGCAGTCACGAAAAAAATGTGAAATTTTGATATTCTAATGTGAGTCGTGCAAATTTAATGAGGTGTTTTTATGTCCTTTTCTTGATTTTTATATTTTTCGTACGTTTACGAATTAAATTTTTTTATATTTCGGACAGTCACGAAAAACTGTGAAATTTTGTTAAAAAACTTCTATCGATATTCTAAGGTGATTGGTGCGATTCGGGAATTTCTTGAGGTGTTTTTATATATTTGTCTTGATTTTAATATTTTTCACACGTTTACGAATTAAAAAAAATTATAATTTTAAGGCAGTCACGGAAAAATGTGAAATTTTGATATTTTATTCCTATCGATAATCTAAGGTGACTGGTGCGATTCGGGAATTTGATGATGTGTTTGTATGGCTTTTTATTGATTTTTATATTTTTAGAATGTTTATTACTTAAATGTTTTGATATTTTTTGGGAATTCACGAAAAAATGTAAAATTTTAATATTCTATTCGTATAGATATTCTAAGGTGACTTGTGCGATTCAGAAATTTTTTGAGGTGTTTTTATGTATTTTTTTATTTTAATATTTTTTAGACATTTACGAATTAAAAATTTTGATATTTTTTGGGAAGTATCAAAAAAATGTTTAATTTTTATATTTTTTTCGTATCGATATTTTAAGGTGACTGGTGCGATTTGGAATTTTTTGAGGTGTTTTTATGTATTTTTCTTGAATTTTATATTTTTCAGATGTTTACGAATTAATATTTTTTATATTGTTCAGGAAGTCAGAAAAAAATGTGAAATTTTTATATTTTATTTGTATTGATATTTTCTGGTGATTGGTGCGATTCGAGAATTTTTTGAGGTGTTTATAAGTCTTTTTCTTGATTCTCATATTTTTCAGACGTTTACGAGTTAAAAATTTTGATATTTTTTGTGCAGTCACAAAAAATCGTAAAATCTTTATATTTTATTCGTATCAATATCTAAAGTGACTGGTACGATTTGAGAATTTTTTGAGGTGTTTTTACGTATTTTTCTTGATTTTTATATTTTTTGGACGTTTACAGATTGAAATTTTTGATATTTTTTGAGTAGTAAAAAAAGAAGGTGAAATTTGGATATTATATTTGTATCGATATTCTGAGGTGACTGGTATGATTCGGGAATTTTTTGAGATGTTTTAATATCTTTTTATTGATTTTTATATTGTTCGAACGTGTACGAATAAAAATATTTGAAATTTATGGGGCAGTATCGAAAAAAATAAAAAAATTGATATTTTATTCGTAAGGATATTATAAGGTGACTGGTGCAATTCGGGAATTTTTCGAGTTGTTTTTATGTCTTTTTCTTGATTATTATATTGTTCGAACCTTTACAAATTTAAGTTTTTGAAATTTTCCGTGCAGTCATGTAAAAATGTAAAATTTTGATATTTCATTCGTATCGATATTTTAAGGTGACTGATGCGATATAAGAATTTTTTGTGCTATTTTTATGTATTTTCTTGATTTTTATATTTTTTAGACGTTTGCGAATTAAATTTTTTTATATTTGTAGGGCACTCACGAAAAAATGAAAAATTTTAATATTTTATTTGTATCAATATTCTTATTCTTAGGTGACTTATGGATTTGGGAATTTTTTGTGGTATTATTATTTATTTTTCAAACATTTACGAATTAAAATTTTTGATATTTTTCTGGCAGTCACAAAAAAGTGTAAAATTTTGATAATTTATTTGTATAAATATTCTAGGGTGACTGGTGCGATTCAAGGATTTTTTGAGGTGTTTTAATGTATTTTCATTGATTTTTAGATTTTTGGACGTTACAATTTAAAAAAATTGATATTTTTCATAAAGTCACGAAAAAATGTGAAATTTTGATATTTCATTTGTATCGATATTCTAAGGTGACTGGTGCGATTCAAAAAAAAATTGGGTTTTTTATGTAGTTTTTTTTGTTTTTATAATTTTCGAGCATTTACGAATTTAAAGTTTTGATAATTTTTGGACTGTCACATAAAAATGTGAAATTTTGATATTTCTTTTGTATCGATATTCTATGGTTACTGGTGCTATTTGTGAATTTTTTTGATGTATTTTTCTGTATTTTTCTTTATTCTAATATTTTTCGGACGTTAACGAATTAAAATTTTTGATATTCTTCGAGCCGTCACGAAAAAAAATATAATTTTAATATTTTATTCGTATCGATATTCTAAGTTAACTTATGTGATTGGAATTCTTTGAACTGTTTTTATGTCTTTTTCTAGATTTTTATATTTTTCGGACATTTGTGAATTAATATTTTTTTATATAAAATAATTTTTTTTGATATTTTATTCGTATGGATATTCTAATGTGACTGGTGCGATTTTAGAATTTGTTGAGGTGTTTATATGTATTTTTCTTGATTTTTCTATTTTTCGGATGTTGACAAATTGAATTTTTTGATATTATTCATATATATATTCTAAGGTGACTGACTAGTGAAATTCGGAAATATTTTGAGGTCTTTTATATTTTTTTTCCAGATGTTTACGAATTAAAGTTTTTGATATTTTTTGAACATTCACGAAAAAATGTAAAATTTCTGATATGTTATTCGTATCGATATTCTAAGGTGACCAGTGCGACTCAGGAATTTTTTGACATATTTTTATATATTTTTCTAAATTTTTATATTTTTGGACGTTTACGAATTAAAATTTATTATATTTTTCAGGCAGTTACGAAAAAATATGAAATTTTTCTATTTTGTTTGTAACGATATTGTAGGTGACTAGTGCGATTCAGGAATTTTTTAAGGTGTTTTAAATATTTTTCTTGATTTTTATATTTTTCAGACGTTTACGAATTAAAAAATTTAATATTTTTTGGGCAGTAACAAAAAAAAGTAATTTTTTGATGTTTTATTCATATCGATATTCTATGGTGACTGGTGCGATTCTAGAATTTTTTGAGGTGTTTTTATGTATTTTTCCTAATTTTTATATTTTTCTGACGTTTATGAATTAAATTTTTTGATATTTTCCGGGCAGTCATGAAAAATGTGAAATTTTGATATTTTATTCATATTGATATTCTAAGGTAGCTGATACGATTGAGGAATTTTTTGAGGTGTTTTTATGTCGTTCTCTTGATTTTTATTTTTTTCGGACTCTGACGAATTAATTTTTTTAATATTTTAATAGTATCGATATTCAAAGGTGACTGGTGCGATTCAGAAATTTTTTGAGGTATTTTTATGTATTTTTCTTGAACTTTATAATTTCTGGACGTTTACGAATTAAAATTTTAGAAATTTTTCGTGTAGTCAAGAAAAAATGTAAAATTTTCATATTTTGTTCCTGTTGATATTCGAAGGGTACTGGTGCGATTAGGGAATTTTTTGAGGTATTTTTATGTATTTTCTTGATCTCTATATTTTTAGGACGTTTACGAATTAAATTTTTTGATAATTTATTAGTATCAATATGCTAAGGTGACTTGTGCGATACAGAAATTTTCTAAGGTATTTTTATTGATTTTTATATTTTTTGAACGTTTACGAATTAAAAAGTTTGATATTTTTTGGGCAATCATGAAACAAAATGTGAAATTTTGATATTTTATTCGTATCAATAATATAAGACTGGTGCAATTCGGGAATTTTTGAGGTGTTTTTATGTCTTGTTCTTGATTTTTATATTTTTCAGACGTTGACGAAACAAAATATTTGATATTTTATTAGTATCAATATTCTAAGGTGACTGGTGCGATTCGAGAATTTTATGAGGTGTTTTTATGTCTTTTTCTTGATTTCTATATTCATCGGACATTAACGAATTAAAGTTTCTGATATTTTTCGGGCAGACACGAAAAAATGTAAAAAATTTATATTATATTCGTATAGATATTCTTAGGTGACTGATGCGATTGAAATTTTTTGAGGTGTTTTTATGTCTTTCTCTAGATTTATATTTTTTTTCAAACGTTTACGAATTAATTTTTTTTATATAAAATGGAAAATTTTGATATTTTATTCGTATGGATAATGTAAGGTGACTGGTGTGATTCGAGAATTTATTGAGGTGTTTTTATGTACTTTTCTATATTCTAATTTTTATCGGACGTTTACGAATTAAAATTTTTGAAATTTTTCGTAAATTCACGAAAAAATCTGAAATTTTGATATTTAATTCATATTGATATTCTAATGTGGCTGATGCTATTCGAGAATATTTTGAGATGTTTATGTATTTTTATTATTTATATATTTTTTGTACATTTACGAATTAAAATTTTAGATATTTTTGGGCGGTCACAAAAAAAATATAAAATTTCTAATATGTTATTCGTATCGATATTCTAAGGTGACTGGTACGATTCGATAATTTTTTGAGGTGTATTTATTTATTTTTCTTAGTTTTTATATTTTCGAACGTTCACGAATTAATTTTTTTGATATTTTTCGGACAGTGATGAAAAAATATGAAATTTTGATATTTTATTCATATAGATATTGTAAGGTGACTGGTGCGATTCGGGAATCTCTTAAGGTGTTTTAAATTTTTTTCTTGATTTTAATATTTATTGGACGTTTACGAATTAAAAAATTTAATATTTTTTGTGCACTTACGAAAAAATGTAAAATTATGATATCTTATTCGTATTGATATTCTGAGATGACTGGTGCGATACTGGAATTTTTCAGGTATTTTTCTTGATTTTTATATTTTTCAAACGTTTACGAATTAAAATTTTTGATATTTTTTGGTTAGTTATGAAAAAATGTGAAATTTTGATATTTTATTGATATTGATATTCTAAGGTGACTGATGTGATTTGAGAGTTTTTCGAGGTGTTTTTATATCTTTTTGTTGATTTTTAGATCTTTTGGAATTTGATGAATTAAAATTTTAGAAATTTTTCGGACTGTCATGAAATAATGTTAATTTCTTATATTTTATTCGTATCGATATTCTAAGGGTACTGGTGTGATTTGGTAATTTTTTGAGATGTTTTTATGTGTTTTTCTTGATTTTTATATTTTTTGGACGTTTACAAATTGAAGTTTTTGATATTTTTTGAGCAGTCACGAAAAAATGTGAAATTTTGATATTTTATTCTTATCGATATTCTAAGGTGAATGGTGAGATTTGGGAATTTTTTGAGGTGTTTTTATGTCCTTTTCTTCATTTTTATATTTTTTGAACATTTACGAACTAAATTTTTTGATATTTTTCGGGTTGTCAAAAAATTATGTAAAATTCTGATATTTTATTTCGTATAGATATTCTAATGTGACTGGTGTGATTCGTGAATTTTTTGAGGTGTTTTTATGTCTTTTACTTGATTTTATATTTTATGGACGTTGTCGAATAAGAAATTTGATATTCTATTAGTATCGATATTCAAAGGTGACTGGTGAGATTTGGAACTTTTTTGAGGTATTTATATGTATTTTTCTTGATTCTTATATTTTTCAGACGTTTACGAATTAAAATTGTAGATATATTTTTGGGTAGTCACGAAAAAATATAAATTTTTGATATTTTATTCGTATCGTTATTCTGTGGTGACTGATGAGATTCGAAATTTTTGAGGTGTTTTTCTGTATTTTCCTTGATTTTCTATTTTTTGGACGTTTACAAATTACTCCCTCCGTCCCATTTTATATGATGTACTTTGATTTGGCACAAACTTGAAGAAAAATGGAAAGACTTTTAAAACTTGTGGTCCAAAATGAATGATAGAAATTTATGTGGTTGTAAATCATTTCATTAAGGGTAAAAAAGACATTTTATAGGCAAATTGTTACTTAAAATAGAAATCTGTCATTCTTTTTTGGATTGACTAAAAAGGAAAGTATGTCATATAAATTGGGACAGAGGGAGTAAATTTTTTTATATTTTTCGGCCTATCACAAAAAACAATGAAATTTTGATATTTTATTCGTTTCAATATTCTAAGGTGACATGTGCGATTCGGGAATTTTTTGAGGTGTTTTTATGTCTTTTTCTTGATTTTTATATTTTTCATACCTTTACGAATTAAAAATTTTGATATTTTTCGGGCAGTCACGAAAAAATACAAAAATTTGATAATGTATTTGTATTGATATTCTAAAGTAACTGGTGCAATTCGGGAATTTTTTTGAGGTGTTTGTATATCTTTTTCTTGATTTTTCTAATTTTAGGACGCTTACTTATGAATTAAAATTTTTGATATTTTTCGGGCATTCTTGAAAAAATATAATATTTTGATATTTCATTCTTATAGATATTATAAGGTGACTGGTGCGATACTATAATTTTTCGAGGTCTTTTTATGTTTTTTTTATGTATTTTTCGAACGTTTACGAATTAAAACTTTTGATATTTTTTTGGGATGTCACGAAAAAATGTAAAATTTTGATATTTTACTCGTATCGATTTTCAAAGGTGACTGATGCGATTCTAGAATTTTTGAGGTGTTTCTATGACTTTTTCTTGATTTTGATATTTTTTGGACGTTTACGAATTATTATTTTTGATATTTTTTGGCAGTCAGGAAAAAATGTGAAATTATGATATTTTATTCGTATCGGTACTCTAAGGTGACTAGTGCGATTTCTGAATTTTTTGAAGTATTTTTATGTCTTTTTCTTGATTTTTATTTTTTCCAAATCTTTACGAATTAGAATTTTTGATATTTTTAGGCAGTCACCAAAAAAATTAAATTTCTATAATTGTCGAACGTTTAGAATTAAAATTTATGATATTTTTTCAAGCAGTCAAGAAAAATGTAAAATTTTGAGATTTTATTCGTATATATATTCTAAGGTGGCTGGTGCGATTCAGTAATTTTTTGAGGTGTTTTTATGTTTTTTTCTTGAAGTCTATATTTTTTTGACCTTTACGAATTAAAATTTTGGGTATTGTTGGGCAGTTACGAAAATATGTTAGATTTTGATATTTTATTCTTATTGATATTCGAATGTGACTAGTGCGATTCGGGAATTTCTTGAGGAGTTTTTATGTATTTTTCTTGATTCTTATATTTTTTCGGACGTTTACGAATAATTTTTTTTGTTATTTTATTCATATCGAAATTCTAAGGTGACTAGTGCGATTTGAGAATTTTTTAAGGTGTTTTTATTTCTTTTTCTTGATTTCGATATTTTTTCGACGTTTACGAATTAGAATTTTTTATATTTTATGGAATGTCACGAAAAAATGTAAAATCTTGATATTTAATTCGTATCGATATTCTAAGGTGATTGGTGCGATTCTGGAATTTTTGGAGGTGTTTTTATGACTTTTTCTTGATTTTTATATTTATCGAACGGTTACGAATTAAAACTTTTTATTTTTATTCTGCCAGTCACGAAAAATGCAAAATTATGATATTTAATTCGTATCAATATCTAAGGTGACTGGTGCGATTCGGGAATTTTTTGAGGTATTTTTATGTCTTTTTCTTGATTTTAATATTTTTCAAACGTTTACAAATTAAATTTTTTGTAAATATTTGGGTAGTTACAAAAAATGTTAATTTTTCATATTTTATTCGTATTGATATTCTAAGGTGACTGGTGCGATTCGAGATTTTTTGAGGTATTTTTATATATTTCTCTTGATTTTTATATTTTTCAGACGTTTACGAATTCAAATTTTTGATATTTTTTGGGCAATCAAGATAAAATGTAATATTTTGATATTTTATTTGTTTCGAAATTATAAGGTGAGTAGTGCGATTCAAGAATATTTTAAGGTGTTTCTATGTATTTTTGTTGATGCTTATATTTGTCGAATGTCTACTAATTAAAATTTTTGAGATTTTTCAGGGAGTTACGAAAAAATGAAAATTTTTGATATTTTATTCATATTGATATTCTAAGGTGAATGGTGCAAGTCGAAATATTTTTGAGGTGTTTTTATGTATTTTTCTTGATTTTTTTAATTTTTTCAACACTTACGAATTAAGATTTTTGATAATTTTTGGGTAGTTACAAAAAAATGTTAACTATTGATATTTTATTTGTATCGATATTTTATGTGATTGGTTCGATTTGAATTTTTTTTTAATGTGTTTTTATGTCTTTTTCTTGATTTTTTATATTTTTCGGATGTTTATCAATTAAATTTTTTGATATTTATCAAGCTGTCACGAAAAAAATTAAAATTTTGATATTATATTCGTATTGATATTCTATTGTGACTAGTGTGATTTTGGAATTTTGGAATTTTTTCAGTGTTTTTATGACTTTTATTTTATTTTTATATTTTTTGGATGTTTACGAATTAAAACTTTTGATATTTTTGGGGCAGTCACGATAAAATGTGAAATTTTGATATTTTATTCGTATCGATATTCTAAGGTGACTAGTGTGATTTGGGAATTTTTTGATGTATTTTTATGTCTTTCTCTTGATTTTTATATTTTTCGGACGTTTACAAATTAAATTTTTTGATATATTTCGGGCAGTCACAAAAAAATGTAAAATTTTGATATCTTATTCATATCGATAATCTAAGGTGACTGGTGCATTTCCATATTTTTTTTGTGGAGTTTTTCTGTCTTTGTCTTGATTTTTATATTTTTCGAACGTTTACGAATTAAAAAATTTAATATTTTTTGGGCAGTGACGAAAAAATGAATTTTTTTGATATTATATTTGTATCGATATTCTAAGGTGATTGGAGTGATTCATAAATTTTTGAGGTGTTTTTATATTTTTTCTTGATTTTTATATTTTTCGTATATTTACGAATTAAGATTTTTGATAAATTCGTGCAGTCACGAAAAAATGTACAATTTTAATATTTTATTCATATTGATATTCTTAGGCGACTGGTGCGATTAGGGAGTTTAGATGTTTTTATATCTTTTTCTTGATTTCTATATTTTTTGGACATATACGAATTAACGTTTTAAATATTTTTTGGTCAGTCACAAAAAATGTCAAATTTTGACATACAATTCGTATCGATATGCTAAGGTGACTGGTGTGATTCAGAATTTTTTTGAGTTGTTTTTATGAGATTTTCCCGATTTTCATATTTTTCGGACGTTTAGGAATTCAATTTTTTTTTTTTTGGGGCATTCAAGAAAATATGTACACTTTTGATAATTTATTCGTATCGATATTCTAAGGTGAATGGTGCGATTCGAGAATTGTTTTACGTGTTTTATCTCCTTTTCTTGATTTTTATATTTTTTGGACCTTTACGAATTAAAGAATTTTTATAGGTGAGTGGTGCATTTCAGAAAAAATGTATAATTTTTTATATTTTATTCATATTGATATTCTAAGGTGGCTAATGCGATTCAGAATTTTTTGAGGTGTTTTATATGTCTTTTTTTTCATTTTTTATAATTTTCGGACCATTACGAATTAAATTTTTTGATATTTTTCGGTCCACTACGAAAAAATTTAAAATTTTGATATCTTATTCGTATCGATATTCTAAGGTGACTAGTGCGATTCGAGAATTTTTGAAGTGTTTTTATGTCCTTTTTTTATTGTTATATATTAAGACGTTTACAAATTAAAGTTTTGATATTTTTCGGGCAGTAACGAAAAATGTAAAATATTTATATTTTATTCGTATCGATATTATAAGGTGACTGGTGCGATTCAATAATTTTTTGCAGAGTTCTTATGTCTTTTTCTTGAATTTTCTATTTTTCGGACGTTTATGAATTAAAATATTTCATATTTTTTAGGCACTCACAAAAAAATGTAAAATTTTGATATTTTATTCATATCTATATGCAATGTGACTGGTGCGATTTTGGAATTTTGTGAGGTATTTTTATATTTTTTCTTGACTTTTATATTATTCAGACGTTTAGGAATTAAATTTTTTGATATTTTTAGGCTAGTTACGAAAAAATGTAATATTATAATATTTTATTCGTATCAATATCTAACGGTAACTGGTGTGATTCAGAATTTTTCGAGGTGTTTATATGTCTTTTTCTTGATTTTTTATATTTTTCAGACGTTTACGAATTAATTTTTTGATATTTTTCAGGTAGTCACGAAAAAATTAATTTTTTTTTTTCGTATCGATATCCCAAGGTGACTGGTGCGATTCGGGAATTTTTTGAGTTGTTTTCATGTCTCTTTTTTATTTAATATTTTTCAGACATTGACTAATTAAAATTTTTGATAATTTTCGGGTAGTCACGAATATATGTAAATTTTTGGTATTTTATTCCTATCGATATTTTAAGTTGACTGGTGCGATTTGGGAATTTTTTAAGGTGTTTTTATGCCTTTTTCATGATTTTAATACTTTCAAACGTTTACGAATTAAATTTTTTTATATTTTTTGGTCAGTCACGAAAAATTGTAAAATTTTGATATTTAATTCGTATCATTATTTTAACTTGACCGGTATGATTCGGGAATTTTTGAGGTGTTTTAACGTAATTTTCTCTATTTTTATATTTTGCAGACGTTTACGAATTAAAATTTGTTATATTTTTCGGGAAGTCACGAAAATATATAAAATATTGATATTTATTTCTATTGATATTCTAAGGTGACTGGTGCGATTTGAGAATTTTTGAGGTGTTTTATATCTTTTTTTTTATTTTCATATTTTTTTAATGTTTACGAATTAAAAGTTTTGATATTTTTCGAACAGTCACGAAAAAATGTCAAATTTTGATAGTCTATTCTTATCAATATTCTAATGTGAGTGGTGCGATTCGGGAATTTTTTTGAGGTGTTTTTATGTCTTTTTCTTGATTTTTATATTTTACGGACGTTTATGAATTAAAATATCTCATATTTTTAGGTCAGTCAAGGAATAATGTAAAATATAGATATTTTATTCGTATCAATTTTCTAGGTGACTGGTGCTATTCGAGAATTTGTTGAGGTGTTTTTATTTCTTTTTCTTGATTTTCATATTTTTCTTACGTTTACGAATTAAAATTCTTTATATTTTTGAGGCTTTCACGAAAAAATGTAATATTTTTAAATTTTATTCGGATCGATATTCTAAGGTGACAGGTTCGATTCGGGATTTTTTTGAGTTATTTTTATGTACTTTTTCTTGATTTTTATATTTTTTGGACATTCATGAATGAAATTTTTGATATTTTTTGGGCAGTAATGAAAAAATGTAGTTTGATATTTTACTTCGTATTGATATTCTAAGGTGACTGGTGCGTTTTGGGAATATTGAGGTGTTTTTATATATTTTTCTAGATTTTTATAGTGTTTGAAAGTTTACGAATTAAAGAGTTTTGATATTTTTCGGGCAGTCACGAAAAAATTTAAAATTTGGATATTTTATTAGTTTTGATATTCTTAGGTGACTGGTGTGATTCAGGAATTTTTTGAAGTGTTTTTATATTTTTTTCTTGATTTTTATAATTTTCAGACGTTTACGAATTAAATTTTTTGATATTTTTCGAGCATTCATGAAAAAACGTAAATTTTTTATATTTTATTCGTAATGATATTCTAAGGTGACTAGAGCGAATTCTAAATTTTTTGAGGATTGTTCTGTAATTTTCTAGTTTTTTATATTTTTCGGACGTTTACGAATTAAATGTTTTGATATTTTTCAGGCAGTCACATAAAATGTGAAAATTTGATATTTTATTCATATCTATATTCAATGGTGACAGGTGTTTTTGGGAATTTTTTGAGGTGTTTTTCTATATTTTTCTAGGTTTTTATATTTTTCAGACGTTTACGAATTAAAATTTTTGATTTTTTTCGGGCAGCCACGAAAAAATGTAAAATTTAATATTTTATTTGTATCGATATTCTTAGGTGACTGTTGTTTTTCGAGATTTTTAAGGCTTTTTTATGTATTTTCTAGCATTTTATATTTTTCATACGTTTACGAATTAATTTTTTTGATATTTTGTGAGCAGTAAGGAAAATTTGTAATATTTTGATATTTTATTCATATCTATATTCTAAGGTGATTGGTGCTATTCGGTTTTTTTTGTGGTGTTTAATGTAGTTTTCTTGATTTTTATACTTTCTGGACAGTCACAAAAAAATGTGAAATTATGATATTTTATTCGTATCTATATTTTAAGATGACTAGTGCCATTAGGGAATTTTTTGAAGTGTTTTATGTGTTTTTCTTGATTTTTATATTTTTCGTACGTTTTCGAATTATTATTTTTTAATTTTTAAGGCAATCACGAAAAAATGTAAAATTTTGATATTTTATTCGTATCGATATTCAAGGGTGACTGATGCGATTAATGTATTTTTTGATGTGTTTTTATATATTTTTCTTAAGTTTTATATTTTTTGGACGTTTACCAATAAAAAAATTCACATCTTTCAGGCAGTCACTAAAAAATCTAAAAAATTTATATTTTATTCATATCGATATTCAAAGGTGACTGGTGCGATTCGGGAATTTTTGAGTTGTCTTTATCTCTTCTTTTATTTTTATTTTTATTTTTATTTTTTTTTGGACGTTTACGAATTAAAATTTTGATATTTTTCCGGTAGTCACAAAAAAAATTAAAATTTTGTTATTTTATTCATATACATATTCTAAGGTGACTGGTGCAATTCAGGAATTTTTTGAGGTGTTTTTATGTCTTTTTCTAAATTTTTATATTGTATTCGCATCAATATTCTAAGGTTACTGTTGCGATTCGGGAATATTTCGAGGTATTTTTATGTCTTTTTCTTGAATTTTATAATTTTAGGACGTTTACGAACTAACATTTTTGGTATTATTCTGGCAGTAAGGAAAAAATGTAAAATTTTGATATTCTATTTGTATATATATTCTAAGGTGACTGGTGTGATTCATTTTTTTTTAGGTGTTTTGATGTCTTTTTCTTGATTTTTATTTTTCGGACGTTTACTTATGAATTTTTTTTATACTTTCGGGCAATCACGAAATTTTGATATTTTATATGTATTGATATTCTAAGATTACATGTGCAATTCGGGAATTTTTTGAGGTGTTTTTATGTCTTTTTCTTGATTTCTATATTTTTCGGACCTTTACGAATTAAAATTTTTGATATTTTTTTAGGGAGTCATGAAAAAATCTATTATTTTGATATTTTATCCATATCGATATTCACAGGTGACGGGAGCGATTCAGAAATTTTTTGAGGTATTTTTATGTCTTTTTCTTGTGTTTTATATTTTTCAGACGTTTATGAATTAAAAGTATTGATATTTGTCGGGCAGTGACGAAAAAATGTAAAATTTAGATATTTTATTCGTATCGATATTCTAAAGTGAGTGGTGCGATTCAAAAATTTTGAGGTGGTTTTACATCTTCTTCTTGATTTTTATAATTTTTGGACGTTTATGAATTAAAATTATTGATATTTTTGGGGCAGTCACGAAAAAAATTAAATTTTGATATGTTATTCGTATTGATATTCTAAGGTGACTGCTGCGATTCGGGAATTTTTTGAGGTGTTTTAATGACTTACTGATTTTTATATTTTTCGGACGTTTACGAATTAAAATTTATGATATTTTTCGAGCAGTTTCGAAAGAATGTAAAATTTCAATATTTTATTCGTATCGATAACCCAAGGTGACTGGTGCGATTTAAGAATTCTTTAAGGCGGTTTTATGTCTTTTGCTTATTTTTATATATTTCAAACGTTTAATAATAATTATTTTTGATATTTTTTGGACAACAACGAAAAAATGTAAAATTTTGATATGCTATTCGTATAGATATTGTAAGATTACATGTGCGATTCAGGAAATTTTTGAGGTGTTTTCATGTCTTTTTCTTGATTTTTATATTTTTCGAACCTCTACGAATTAAAATTTTTGATATTTTTTTTGGGAGTCATGAAAAAATGTAATATTTTGATATCTTATTCGTACCGATATTCTAAGGTGACTGGTGCGAGTCAAGAATTTTTTGAGGTATTTTTATATCCTTTTCATATTTATTTATATTTTTCGGACTTTTATAAAAGAAATTTTTTGAGATTTTTTCGGGAAGTCACAAAAAAATATAAATATTTTATATTTTATTCTTATCGATATTCTAAGGTGAGTGGTGCAATCCAAAAAATTTTGAGGTGTTTTTATGCCTTTTTTTATTGTTATATTTTTCTGACGTTTATGACTTAAAGTTTTTGATATTTTTCGAGCCGTCACGAAAAAATATAAATTTTGATATTTTATTCGTATCAATATTCTAAGGTGACATGTGCTATTCAGGAATTTTTTGAGGTGTTTTTGTGTATTTTAATTGATTTTTAAATTTTTAGGACGTTTACGAATTATAATTTTAGATATTTTTTTGGTAGTTTAAAAATAATGTTATTTTTTTATATTTTATTTGTATCGATTATCTAAGGTGACTGGTGCAATTTAGGAATTTTTTGAGGTTGTTTTATGTATGTTTCTTGATTTTTAAATTTTTCAAACTATTACGAAATAAATTTTTTGTTATTTTTCGGGTAGTCACAAATTTTTTTAAATTTTGATAGTCTATTCGTATCGATATTCTAAGTTGATTGATGCGATTTGGGAATTTTGTTTGAGGTGTTTTTATGTCCTGTTATTGATTTTTATATTTTTCGGATGTTTAGGAATTAATTTTTTTTTGACTTTTTTGGGCAGTTTCGAAAGACTGTAAAATTTTGATAATTTATTCATATCGATAATCTAAGGTGGCAGGTGCGATTTAAGAATTTTTTGACGTCGTTCTATGTATTTTTATATTTTTCAGATGTTTACGAATTAAATTTTTTGATATTTTTCGAGCAGTCATGAAAAAGTATAAAATTTAGATATTTTATTCGTATCGATATTCTAAGGTGACTAGTGCGATTCAGGATTATTTTCTTGTTTTATATATTTTTCAGACGTTTACAAATTAAAATTATTGATATTTTTTCTGGGTGTCACGAAAAAATGTAATATTTTGATATTTTATTCGTATCGCTATTCTATGGTGACTGGTGCGAGTCGGGAATTTTATGAGGTATTTTTATGTCTTTTTCGTGATTTTTACATTATTCGGATTTTTACGAATTAAAAGTTTTGATATTTTTTGGGCAGTCACGATAAAACGTAAAATTTTGATATTTATTTGTATCGATATTCTAAGTTGACTGGTGTGATTCGATAATATTTTGATGTGTTTTTATGCCTTTTTCTTGATTTTTATATTTTTCGAACGTTTACTAATTAAATATTTATGGACAGCCACGACAAATTGTTATTTTTTGTTATTTTATTCGTATTAATATTCTAAGGTGAGTGGTACGAGTCAAACAAAATTGAGGTGTTTTTATGTCTTTTTCTTGATTTTTATATTTTTCGGACGTTTCTGAATTAAATATTTTGATATTTTTCGGGCAGTCACAAAAAAATTCTAATTTTGATCTTCATTTCGTATCAATATTCTAAGGTGACTGGTGCGATTCAGGTATTCTTATCAAATTGTTTTAATGCCTTTTTATTGATTTTTATATTTTTTGGACGTTTACAAATTAAAATTTTAGATATTTTTTGGGTAGTTTCGAAAGAATGTAAAATTTTGATATCTTATTTGTATCGATAATCTAAGAGGAATTTTTTGAGGTGGTTTTATGTCCTTTTCTAGATTTTTATATTTTCCGAACATTTAAGAATTAAAATTATTGATATTTTACGGGAAGTCACGAAAAAGTATAAAATTTGGATATTTTATTTGTATAAATATTCTAAGGTTACATGTGCGATTCGGGAATTTTTTGAGGTGTTTCTATGTGTTTTTCTTAAGTTTTATAATTTTTGGACGTTTACGAATTAAAATTGGATTCACAAAAAAATGTAATATTTTGATATTTTATACGTATCGATATTTTAAGGTGACTGGTGCTAGTCGAGAATTTTTTGAGGTGATTTTTCTTCTTTTTCTTGATTTTTATATTTTTTGGAAGTTTACTAATTAAAATTTTTGATATTCTATCCGTATCGATGTTCTAATGTGACTGGTGCGATTTTTTTGTGGTATTTTTATGTCTTTTACTTATTTCTTATATTTTTTGGACGTTTACGAATTAAATTTTTTGATATTTTTTGGGCAGTCACGAAAAAATGTAAATTTTTGATATTTTATTCGTATCGATATTTTAAGGTGAGTGGTGCGATTCGGGAGTTTTTTGAGGTGTTTTTATGTATTTTGATAAATTTTTATGTTTTTCAGACGTTTATGAATTAAAATTTTAGATATTTTTTGGGCAGTTTCGAAAGAATGTAAATTTTGATCTTTTATTCGTATCGTAAATCTAAGGTGACTGGTGCGATTTAAGAATTTTTTGAGGTGTTTTTATATCTTTTTATTGATTTTTATACTTTTCAGACGTTTAGGAATTAAATTTTTTGGGCAGTCAAAAAATAATTTGAAATTTTGAAATGTTATTCGTAGAAAAAATCTAAGGTGTCTGCTGCGATTCAATAATTTTTTGTGGTGTTTTTATGTCTTTTTCTTGATTTTAAGAGTTTTCGAACGTTTACGAATTTTAAATATTTGATATTTTTCGGGTAGTCACGAAAAAATGTAAAATTTTGATATTTTTTTTGTATCGCTATTCTAAGGTGAGTGGTGCAAATCGTGAAATTTTTGAGGCATTTTTATGTCTTTTTTTTTATTTTTATATTTTTCAGACGTTTACGAATTAAAAGTTTTGATATTTTTCGGGCAGTCACGAAAAAGTGTAAAATTTAGATATTTTATTCGTATCAATATTCTAAAGTGACTGGTGCGATTTGGTAATTTTTCGAGGTGATTTTATGTCTTTTTCTTGATTTTTATATTCTTCAAACTATTAGGAATTATTATTTTTTATATTTTTTGGGCTGTCACGATAAAAATTATATTTTGATATATTATTCGTGTCGATATTCTAAGATGACTGGTGCGATTTGAAATTTTTTTGAGTTATTTTGGTGTCCTTCTATTGGTTTTTATATTTTTCGGACAATTACGAATTAAAATTTTTGATATTTTTTGGGAAATTTTGATAGAATGTAAAATTTCAATATTTTGTTCGTATCGATAATCTAAGGTGATTGGTGCGATTTAGGAATTTTTTGAGGTAGTTTTATGTCTTTTTCATGATTTTTATCTTTTTCGAACAATTACTAATTAAAATTTTTGATATTTTTCGGGTAGTCAGGAAAAAAATTAAATTTTGATATTCTACTCGTATCGATATTCTAAGGTGACTGGTGCGATTCGGGCATTTTTTGAGGTGTTTTTATGTCTATTTATTGATTTATATATTTTTTGGACGTTTACGAATTAATTTTTTTGATATTTTCGGGCAGTTTCGAAAGAATAATTTTTTTTGATATTTTATTCGTATTGATAATCTAAGGTCACTGGTGCGATTTAGGATTTTTTTGAGGTTGTTTTATGTCTTTTTCTTCATTTTTATATTTTCAGACGTTTGCGAAATAATCTTTTTGAGATTTTTTGGGCAGTCATAAAAAAATGTAAAATTTGGATATTCTATACATTTCGATATTCTAATGTGACTGGTGCGATTTTGAAATATTTTGAGGTGTTTTTATGTCTTTTTCTTATTTTTTATATTTTTGGGACGTTCACGAATTAAATTTTTTGATATTTTTCGAGCTGTCACGAAAAAATATAAATTTTTGATATTTTATTCGTATCAATATTCTAAGGTGACTTGTGCGATTTGAGGATTTTTTGAGGCGTTTTCATGTCTTTTTATTGATTTTTATATATTTCGAACGTTTACGAATAAAATTTTTAGATATTTTTTGGGCAGTTTCGAAAGAATGTATAATTTTGATATTTTATACGTATCGATAATCTAAGGTGACTGGTGCGCTTTTGAAATTTTTTGAGTTGGGTTTAAGTCTTTTTCTTGATTTTTGTATTTTTCGATCGTTTAAGAATTAAAAATATTGATATTTTGTTCGCAGTTACGAAAAAATGTAATTTTTTTGATATTTTATTTGTATCGATACTCTAAAGTTACAAGTCTGATTCAAAAAATTTTGAGGTGTTTTTATGACTTTTTCTTGATTTTTATTTTTTTCAGATGTTTACTAATTTAAGTTTTTGAGTTTTTTGGGCAATCACGAAAAAATGTAATTTTTTTATATTTTATTCGTAACGATATTCTAAGGTGATTGGTGCAATTCGGGATTTTTTTGAGGTGTTTTTATGTCTTTTTCTTGATTTTTATATTTTTCAGACGTTTATGAATTAAAATCTTTGAAATTTTTCGGACAGTCAAAATAAAATATAAAATAATGATATTCTATTTGGATCAATATTCTAAGAATACTGGTGCGATTCGGGAATTTATTGAGGTGTTTCTTTGTCATTTTCTTGTTTTTGATATTTTTCGGACGTTTACGAATTAAATTTTTTGATATTTTTTGGGTAGGCACGAAAAATTGTAAAATTTTGATATTTTATTCGTATAGATATTCTAAGGTGACTAGTGCGATTCGAGAATTTTTTTAGGTGTTTTGATGTCTTTTTCTTGATTTTTATATTTTTCGAACTATTACAAATTCAAAATTTTGATAGTCTATTCGTATAGATATTCTAAGGTGATTGGTGCGATTTGGGAAATTTTTGAGGTATTTTTATGTTCTTTTATTAATTTTTATATCTTTCAGACGTTTATGAATTAAATATTTTCATTTTTTCAGGTCGTTTCGAAAGAATTTAAAATTTTGCTAATTTATTCGTATTCATAATCTAAGGTGATGGTGCGATTTATGAATTTTTTGAGGTCGTTTTATGTATTTTTCTTGATTTTTATATTTTTTATACTTTTACAAATTAATTTTTTTTATATTTTACGGGTAGTCACGAAAAAATATAAAATTTTCTTATTTTATTCATATCGATATTCTACGTTGACATGTGCTATTCAGAATTTTTTTTAGGTGTTTTTATGTCTTCTTTAAGATTTTTCTATTTTTCGAATGTTTAGGAATTAAATTTTTTGATATTCTTTCGGGGAGTCATGAAAAAATGTAAAATTTTGATATTTTATTTGTCTCGATATTCTAAGGTGACTGGTGCGAGTCGGGTATTTTTATGTCTTTTTTTTAATTTTTATTATTTTCGGACGTTTATGAATTAAAAGTTTTGATATTTTTTGGGCTGTCACGAAAAAATATAATTTTTTGATATTTTATTCGTATCGATATTCTAAGGTGATTGGTGCGATTCGGGAATTTTATGTGTTTTTATGTCTTTTTATTAATTTTTATATTTTTCAAACATTTACTAATTTAAATTTTTGATATTTTTCGTGTAATCCCGAAAAAATATAAAATTTTGATATTTTATTCGTATCGATATTCTTAGGTGACTAGTGCGATTCGGGAATTATTTGAGGTGTTTGTATGTCTTTTTATTGATTTCTATATTTTTCAGACGTTTAAGAATTGGATTTTGTGATATTTTTCGGGCAGTCAAAAAAGAAAGTAAAATTTCGATATTTTATTTGTATAGATAATCTAAGGTGACTAGTGCGATTCAAGAATTTTTTGAGGTGTTTTTATGTCTTTTTCTAGATTTTTTTATTTTCGGACGTTTAACAAATTTACATTTTTGATATATTTAGGGTAGTAACGAAAAAATGTAGAATTTTGATATTTTAGTCGTATCTATATTCTAAGGTGATAGGTGCGATTCAAGAATTTTTTTAGGTGTTTTTATGTGTTTTTCTTGATTTTTATAATTTTTGGATGTTTATGAATCAAAATTGGATTCACGAAAAAATGTAATATTTTGATATTTTATTCGTATTGACATTTTAAGGTGATTGGTGCTAGTCAAGAATTTTTTGAGGTGTTTTTACGTCTTTTTCTTGATTTTTATATTTTTTGGAAGTTTACGAATCAAATTTTTTGATATTTTATTGGTATCGATATTCTAAGGTGACTGGTGCGATTTGGGTATTTTTGTGGTATTTTTCTTGTTCTTTATATTTATCGGACGTTTAAGAATTACATTTTTTGATATTTTTCAGGAAGTCACGAAAAAATGCAAAATTTTGATATATTTTTCATATTGATATTTTAAGTTGAGTGGTGCGATTCAGGAATTTTTTGAGGTATTTTTATGTCTTTTTCTTGATTTCTGTATTTTTTGGACGTTTGCGACTTTTAATTTAGATATTTTTTGGGCAATCACGAAAAAAGGTATTTTTTTAAGATTTTATTCGTATTGATATTTTATGGTGACTGGTGCGATTCGAGAATGTTTTGAAGTGTGTTTATGTCTTTTTCTTATTGTTATATCTTTCGGACGTTTACGAATTAAAAAAATTGATATTTTTTGGGCAGTCACGAAAAAATTTAAATTTTTATATTTTATTAGTATCGATATTCTAAGGTGACTGGTGCGATTCAGGAATTTTTGAGGTATTTTTTTTGTCTTTTTCTTGTTTGTTTTAAATATTTTACGAATTAATTTTTTTGATATTTGATGGGCAGTTACGAAAAAATGTTTAATTTTGATATCTCATTCATATCGATATTCTAAGGTGGCTGGTGCGATTCGGGAATTTTTTTGATGTGTCTTAATGTCTCTTTCTTAATTTTTATATTTTTAGGACGTTTACGAATTAATTTTTTTTTATAATTTTTGAAAGTTACGAAAAAATAGGAAACTTTGATATTTTATTTGTATTGATATTCTTAGGTGACTGGTGTGATTAGAGATTTTTTTGAGATGTTTTTATGTCTTTTTCTTGATTTTATATTTTTTGGACCTTTATGAATTAAATTTTTTGATATTTTCCGGGCAGTCACGAAAAATAAAAAAATTTGATACTCTATTCGAATCAATATTCTAAGGTGACTGATGCGATTCGAAATTTTTTTGAGTTGTTTTTAAATGTTTTTCTTGGTTTTTATATTTTTGGATGTTTACAAATTAATTTTTTTGATATTTTTCGGGCAGTCATGAAAAAATGTAAAATTTTGATATTGTATTCATATCGATATTCTAAGGTGACTGGTGCAATTCTAGAATTTTTTGAGGTGTTTTTATGTCCTTTTATTGATTTTTATATTTTTCGGACGTTTACGAATTAAAATTTATGATATATTTGGAGTGGTCACGAAAAAATGTAATTCGATATTCTAAGGTGAATGGTGCGATTCAAGAATTTTTCGAGGTGGTTTTATTTCTTTTTCTTCATTTTTATATTTTCTGGACGTTTACGAATAAAAAAATATGATATTTTTCGGGCAGTCACGAAAAATGTAAATTTTTGATATTCTAAGGTGAAATACATGTATGTTTTGAGGTGCTTTTATTTTTTTTCTTGTTTTTTCTATTTTTCATACTTCTACGAATTAAATTTTTTGATATTTTTCGGGAACTCAAGAAAAATGTAAAATTTTGATATTTTATTCGTATCGATATTCTAAGGTGACTAGTGCGATTCAAGAATTTTTTTGAGGCGTTTTTATGTTTTTTTCCATGATTTTTATATTTTTTGAACGTTTATGAATTAAACTTTTTGATTTGTTGAAGCAGTAACAAAAAAAATGTAAAAAACAGAAATTTTATTCAAATCTATATTCTAAGGTGACTGGAGCGATTCGGGAATTTTTTGAGGTGTTGTTATGTCTTTTTCTTAATTTTAATATTTTTCAGACGTTTACAAATTAAAAAATTTGATAAATTTTGGGCTGTCACAAAAAAATCTATAATTTTGATACTTTCTTCGTATCGGTATTCTTAAGTGACTGGTGCGATTCAGAATTTTTTTGAGGTATTTTTATGACTCTTTCTTGATTTCTATATTTTTCGGCCGTTTACGAATTAAATTTTTTGATATTTTCGACCAGTCACTAAGAAATATATATTTTTAATATTTTATTCGTATCAATATTCTTAGGTGACTAGTGTGATTTGAGGATTTTTCGATGTGTTATGTTTTTTTCTTAATATTTATATTTTTAGGACGTTTACGAAATAAATTTTTTGGGCTGTGACGAAAAAATGTAAAATTTTGATAATTTATTCGTATCGATATTCTAAGGTCACTGGTGCGATTCGGGAATTTTTTGAGGTATTTTTATGTCCTTTTTTAATTTTTATATTTTTCGGACATTTACGAATTATTATTTTAGATATTTTTCGGGCAATCACGAAAAAATGTATTTTTTTAATATTTTATTCGTATAAATATTCTTAGGTGACTGGTGTGATTCGGGAAATTTTTTGAGATGTTTTAATGTCTTTTACTTGATTTTTTAATATTTTTCAGGCAGTCACGAAAGAATGTATAATTTTGATAATTTAATCCTAACGATATTCTAAGGTGACTGGTCTGATTCGGGAATATTTTGAGGTGTTTTTATGTCTTTTTCTTGATTTTTATATTTTCAGACGTTTACGAATTACATTTTTTATATTGTTTGGGCAATCACGAAAAAATGCAAAATTTTGATATCTTATTCGTATTGATATTCTAAGGTGACTGGTGTGATTCGCGAATTTTTTGAGTTGTTTTAATGTATTTTTCTTGATTATTATATTTTTCAGATGTTTACAAATTAATTTTTTTGATGTTTTTCGGGCAGTCATGAAAAAAATATAAAATTTTGATATATTATTTGTATCGATATTCTAAGGTGACTGGTGCGATTAGGGAATTTTTTGAGGTGTTTTTATGTCTTTTTCTTTATTTTTATATTTTTTGGATGTTTACGAATTTTAATTTTGGTATTTTTCAGGTTTTTACGAAAAATGTAAAATTTTGATATTTTATTCGTATCGATATTCTAAGGTGACTGGTGCAATTCGGGAATTTATTGAAGTGTTTTTATGTCTTTTACTTGATTTTTATCATTTTTGTACGTTTACGAATTAAATATTTTGATATATTTCCGGCAGTCAAGAAAAAAATATAAAATTTTGATATTCTATTTGTATCTATATTCTAAGGTGATCGGTGCAATTCGGAAATTTTTGAGGTGTTTTGATGTATTTTTCTTGAATATTATATTATCGAACGTTTACGAATTAAATTTTTTGATATTTTTCAAACGTCACGAAAAAATATAAAATTTTGATATTTTATTCATATCAATATTCTATGGTGACTGGTGCGATTCGAGAATTTTTTAGGTGTTTTTATATCTTTTTCTTATTTTTTATATTTTTCAGACGTTTACGAATTAAATATTTTGATATTTTTTTGGCTGCCACAATTTCTTTTAAAATTTTGATATTTTATTCATATGAATATTTTAAGGTGACTAGTGCTATTCGGGAACTTTTTGAGGTATTTATATGTCTTTTTCTTAATTTTTATATTTTTCGGACTTTTATGAATTAAATATTTTGATATTTTTCGGACATACACGAAAAAATGTAAAATTTTATATGCTATTCTTATTGATATTCTAAGGTGACTGGTGCGATTCGGTAAGTTTTTGAGGTGTTTTTATGACTTTTTCTTGATTTTTATATTTTTTGGATGATTATGATAAGTCCACAGATTGGACTCATTTAGGGCTTTATTTTAATAGAAAATGTGTCCTCAAATGATTATTTTATCTCAATATCTGATGAAAACCTTTAAGTTTCGGGTATTTGAAGTTTGAAGGAATGCATGGACACTACTTCGCAAAAAGGAACAAAAAGGCTGAAAAGAACAAGAAAACAAAGACCTGAGGATCACTGAGACCACTTGGCGAATCACCGAAGGGTCTCACTTCGCCTTCTGTTCCAGTGTGTTGATCCCTGAAGGAAATGATCAAGTCGGTGGAAAAAGGGAGCAGTCGGTGCATCGCTGAGAAGGTCCGCGAGGCAGTACTATGTCGCTCAATGACCCAGAGCACGACGATGCCGAAGGATGGTGCAAGAAGGCGATGAACTACACCAAAGGGCGAATCGCCGAGTTGATCGGCGATTCCGACTAATGTCGCCGAGTGATTCGCCGCAGCACATATTTTTGAAAACTATAAATACTCGTTGAGAGTTATAACTTAGTATCAGTTTTATAGTAGGAGACTTTAGTATCAGTTTTTGTAGGATCATTAGACAATATAATTTTTAGTACTTTTTACTCTCAAGTTTGGAGAGGGTTTTGGAAACTTGAAGAAAGTAGTTCATCTTCCCCAAGTTGGAAGTGGGTCTTCTCTATTCTTCTTCCTTTGCTTAAATCAAGGTTTAATTTCTTATAACCATTTGATTTCACTATCATTTTAGGTGTATTTTGTTATTTCTTGATGTGTGGCTAAAAACCCACATTCTTGGGGTGTGATTTAGCAAATATGTGTTGATATTATTGTTGGGTCTTGCTTGCTGATAGGTTAGATGTATTTTAATGGTGATTTCACCTAGTGGTTGTGGTTTACGTTAATGGGTTTGTAGTTGCAAATACAAAACCACCCATGTGTTTTCTGCTTGCGCGAGGGAGGTCGCGAAACCAAGACCACTAGACTGATAGCCTAAGGAGTGGGTCGACATGAAGTTCAGCCCGAGAGGGTGAGCCTTAGTCCCATATCCTAACACTCAGCTCGAGAGAGTGAGTGGGGTAAGGCGTAGACTGGTCTTCATGCGGCAAATGGGTATCCGAGAGGAACGCATTTGAAACGGGGTAAGTTTCCCGAAAGGGAACTTATTTCCATCTAAAGCTTAGCCTAGTCACTATTATCTTGCAAATTTCCTACGGAAGCATGTACCCAACTATTTATCTCAACTTGTGTTGCGATCACACCCCAAGAACTCGTCCCCATACTTGATTTTCTTGTTATTTTTGTTGTTTTAGCTATACTTGTGACAAAACCCCCAAATTGATATTTGACACTTTTGTGTCCCCCTTTGATTTACAATGTTTTTCATCGTTAATATCTTTAGCTACGACTAGTTAGAACTAAATTTTATTTTTCTATTAATTCTCAGAACCGCTCCCTTGGGACACGACCCCAACCCTTGGTTGGGTTACTATATTATTGCACGATTCATAGACACTTGTATTGGAAGTTGTGTCGTTGATTACGAAATACGCAAAACAACAGTTTACGAATTAAATTTTTTGATATTGTTTGGGCAGTCACGAAAAAATGTAAAATTTTGATATTTTATTCGTATCGATATTCTAAGGTGAATGGTGCGATTCAGGATTTTTTAAGGTGGTTTTATGTCATTTTCTTGATTTTTATATTTTTGGACGTTTACGAATAATTTTTTTTGATATTTTTCAAGCAGTCACGAAAAATGAAAAATATTACTCCCTCCGTCCAAATTTATATGACATACTTTCCTTTTTAGTCAGTTCCAAAAAGAATGACACATTTCTATTTTAAGTAACAATTTGCCGATAAAATGTCTTTTTTACCCTTAATGAAATGATTTACAACCACACAAATTTCTATCATTCATTTTGGACCACAAGTTTTAAAAGTCTTTCCATTTTTCTTAAAGTTTGTGCCAAATCAAAGTACATCATATAAAATGGGACGGAGGGAGTAATATATTAATCGTATCGATATTCTAAGGTGATCGTTGCGATTCGGGAAATTTTTGAGGTATTTTTATGTATTTTTCTTGATATTTATATTTTACGTACGGTTACAAATTAAATTTTTTGATATTTTTCAGGTAGTCACAAAAAAACATAAAATTGTAATATTTTATTAATATCGATATTCTAAGGTGACTGGTGCGATTCGAGATTTTTTTGATGTCTTTTTATATCTTTTTCTTGATTTTTATATTTATCGGACGTTTATGAAATATTATAATTGATATTTTTTGGGCAGTTACAAAAAAATGTAAAATTTTGATATCTTATTTTTATCGATATTCTAAGGTGACTGGTGCGATTTGAGAATTTTTTTGAGGTGTTTTTATGTCTTTTCTTTGATTTTTATATTTTTTTGACGTTTACGAATTAATATTTTTCTGGCAGTTACGAAAAAATATAAAATTTTGATATCTTATTTGTATCGATATTCTAAGGTGACCGGTGCGATTTGGGAATTTTTTTTATGTGTTTTTATGTCTTTTTCTTGATTTTTATATTTTTAGTACGGTTACGAATTAAGTTTTTTGATATTTTTCAGGCAGTCACAAAAAAATATAAATTTTTGATATTTTATTCATATCGATATTCTAAGATGACTGGTGCGATTCGAGATTTTTTTGAGGTGTTTTTATATCTTTTTCTTAATTTTTATATTTTTTAGACGTTTACGAATTAATATTTTTGATATTTTTTGGGTAGTTACGAAAAAATGTAAAATTTTGATATCTTATTTGTATCGATATTCTAAGGTGACTGGTACGATTCAAGAATTTTGTGATGTGCTTTTATGTCATTTCCTTGGTTTTTATATTTCTCGGACGTTCACGAATTAAATTTTTTGATATTTTTTGGGCAATCATGAAAAAATATAAAAAAATACTATTTTATTCGTATCGATATTCTAAGGTGACTAGAACGATTCTGGTATTTTTAAAGGTGTTTTTAGGTCTTTTTCTTGATTTTTATATCTTTTAGACGTTTACTAATTAAATTTTAGATATTTTTCAGGCAGTAACGAAAAAATATAAAATTTTGATTTTTTGTTTGTATCGATATTATATGGTTACTGGTGTGATTCAGGATTTTTTGAGGTGTTTTTATGTGTTTTTTTTTATGTTTATATTTTTCGGACGTTTACGTATTAAAATTTTGATATTTTTTGGGCAGTCATGAAAAAATGTATAATTTAGATATTTTCTTCATATCGATATTCTAAGGAGACTGGTGCGATTCGGGAATTTTTTGAAGTATTTTTATGTTTTTTTCTTTATCTTTATCTTTTTCGGACGTTTACGAATTAAATATTTTGATATTTTTCCGATAATCACAAAGAATGTAAAATTTTGATGTTTTGTTCGTATCGATTCTCTAAGGTGACTGGTGCGATTCAAGATTTTTTTGAGGTATTTTTATGTTCTTTTCTTGATTTTTATATATTCAGACGTTTACGAATTAAATTTTTTGATATTTTTCAATTGTCACGAAAAAATATAAAATTTTGATATTTTATTCCTATCGATATTCTAAGGCGACTGGTGCGATTAGGGAATTTTTTGAGGTGTATTTATATCTTTTTCTTTATTTTTATATTTTTTGGATGTTTACGAATTTTAAGTTTTAATATTTTTTGGGCAATCACGAAAAAAATTAAAATTTTGATATTTTATTCGTATCGATATTCTAAGGTCACTGGTTCGAATCCGAATTTTTTTGAGGTGTTTTTTCATCTTTTTCATTTTTTGGACGTTTACTAATTAAATTTTTTGATATTTTTCAGACGTCACGAAAAAATGTATAATTTTGATATTTTATTCGTATCGATAATCTAAAGTGAGTGGTGCGATTAGGGAATTTTTTTGAAGTGTTTTTATGTCGTTTTCTTGATTTTTATATCTTTCGGATATTAACGAATTTAAATTTTTGATATCTTTCGAGTAGTAAAGAAAAATGGTAAAATTTTGATATTTTATTGGTATCGATATTCTAAGGTCACTGGTTCGAAATGAGAATTTTTTGAGGGGTTTTACGTCTTTTTCATGATTTTTATATTCTTCTGACGTTTACGAATTTATATTTTTGATATTATTCTAGGAGTCACGAAAAAATATAAAATTTGTATACTCTATTCGTATCGATATTCTAAGATGATTGGTGTGATTTGGGAATTTATCGAAGTGTTTTTATGTTGTTTTCTTGATTTTTATATTTTTCGAACATTTACGAATTGAAATTTTGAATATTTTTTGGGCAGTGACGAAAAAATATAATTTTTTTATATTTTATTTCTATCTATATTCTAAGGTGATTGGTGCGATTCAGGAATTTTTTGAGGTGCTTTTATGTCGTTTTCTTGATTTTTATATCTTTAGACGTTTACGAATTAAAATATTTGAATTTTTCAGGTAGTAACGAAAAAAATGTAAAATTTGAATATTATATTTGTATCAAAATTCTAAGTGATTGGTGCGATTTGGAAAATTTTTGAGGTGTTTTAATGTGTTTTTCTTGATTTTTATATTTTTCAGATGTTTACGAATTTCAATTTTTGATATTTTTTGGGTTGCCACGAAAAAATGTAAAATTTTGATATTTTATTGGTATCGATATTTTAAGATCACTTTTTCGAATCTGGAATTTTTTGAGATGTTTTTAGGTTTTTTTCTTGATTTTTATATTTTTTGGACATTTGCAAATTAAATATTTTTATATTTTTTGGGCAGTCACGAAAAAAAGTAAAATTTTGATATTTTATTCGTATTGATATTCTAAGGTGACTGGTGCGATTCGGGAATATTTTGACGTGTTTTTAGGTCTTTTTTACATATATTTTTATACTTTTCAGACATTTACGAATTAAAATATTTGATATTTTTTGGGCAATCACGAAAAAATATAAAATTTTGATATTTTATTCGTATTGATATTCTAAGGTGACTGATGTGATTCAGGAACTTTTTGAGGCATTTTTATGTCTTTTTATTGATTTTTATATTTCTCTAATGTTTACAAATTAAGATGTTTGATTTTTTTCGAGCAATGACGAAAAAATGTTAAATTATTATATTTTATCCGTATCGATATTCAAAGGTTACTGGTGCGATTTGGGAATTTTTTGAGGTGTTTGTATGTCTTTTTCTTGATTTTGATATTTTTCTGACGTTTACGACTTCAAATTTATAATATTTTCAGGCAGTCACGAAAAAATACAAATTTTTGATACTTTATTCGTATCGATATTCTGATGTGACTGGTGCGTTTCAGGAATTTTTGAGGTGTTTTAATGTCTATTTCTTGATTTTTATATTTTTTGGACTTGTACGATTATAAAATTTTGATACTTTTCGAGCAGACACAAAAAATGTAAAATTTTGATACTTTATTCATATCGGTAATCTAAGGTGACTGGTGCGATTAGGGAATTTATCGAAGTGTTTTTATGTCTTTTTGTTGATTTTTATATTTTCATACGTTTATGAATTGAAATTTTGAATATTTTTCAGGCAGTCATGAAATTAAGTAATTTTTTTATATTTTATTCGAATCGATATTCTAAGGTGACTGGTGAGATTCAAGATTTTTTTGAGGTGTTTTATGTCTTTCTTGATTTTTATATCTTTTAGACGTTTACGAATTAAATTTTTTGATATTTTTTAGGCATTAACGAAAAAATATAAAAAATTGATATTTTATTTGTATCGATATTCTTAGGTGATTGGTGCGATTCAGGAATTTTTTGAGGTGTTTTTTTGTCATTTTCTTGATTTTTATATTTTTTGGCCGTTTACAGATTAAAATTTGATATTTTTCGGGTAGTCACGAACAAATGTAAAATTTTGATATTCCATTCATCTCATATTATAAGGTGATTGGTGCGATTTCAGATTTTTTGGAACTGTTTTTATGTCTTTTTCTTTATTTTTGTATTTTTCGGACGTTTATGAATTAAACATTTTGATATTTTTCGTGCAGTCACGAAAAAATGTAAAATTTTGATATTTTATTTGTATCGATATTCTAAGGTGACTGGTGCAATTCGGGAATTTTTTGAGGTATTTTTATGTATTTTTCATGATTTTATATTTTTCAGACGTTTACAAATTAAAATTTTTGATATTTTTCGGGCAGTCACAAAAAATACATTTTTTTATATTCTATTCGTATCGATATTCTAATGTGACTAGTGCGATTCGAGAATTATTTGAGGTATTTTTATGTTTTTTTTATATATATTTTTCAAACGTTTACGAACTAAGATTTTTTATATTATTTGGGAAGTCACAAAAAAATGTAAAATTTTGATATCTTAGTCGTATCGATATTCTAAGATGACTAATGCGATTCGAGAATTTTTTGAGGTGTTTTAATATCTTTTTTTCTTGATTTGTATATTTTTTCGGACGTGAACGAATTAAATTTTTAAATATTTTTTGGGCACTCACGAAAAAATGAAAAAGTTTGTTATTTATTCGTATTGATATTCTAAGGTGGCTGGTGTGAATCGGGATTTTTTGAGGTGTTTTAATGTCTTTTTCTTGATTTTTCATATTTTTTGGATGTTTACGAATTAAAATTTTTGATATTTTTTAGGCAGTCACGAAAAAATGTAAAAGATTGATATTTTATTCGGATCGATATTATTAGGTGACTGGTGCGATTCGTGAATTTTTAGAGGTGATTTTCTGTCTTCTTCTTAATTTTTATATTTTTTGAACGTTTACGAATTAAATATTTTGATATTTTCCGGCAGTCACGAAAAAATGTAAAATTTTGATATTTTATTCGTAATGACATTTTAAGGTGACTACTGCGATTCAAAAAAATTTTGAGGTGTTTTTATGTATAATTCTTGATTTCTATATTTATCGGAAGTTTACTAATTAAATTTTTGATATTTTTTGAGCAGTCACAACAAAATGTAAGATTTTGACATTATATTTGTATCGATATTCTAAGGTTACTGGTGTGATTCAGGAATTTTTTGAGGTGTTTTTATGTCTTTCACTTGATTTTTATATTTTTCGAACGTTTACAAATTAAATTTTTTGATAATTTTTGGGCAGTCACGAAAAAATATAAATTTTTTATATTTTATTCGTATCGATATTCTAAGGTGACTGGTGCGATTCGGGATTTTTTTGAGGTATTTTTATGTCTTTTCTTGATTTTTAAATTTTTTGGACATTTACGAATTAAAATATTTGAATTTTTTTCGTGGCAGTCACGAAAAAATTTAAAATTTTAATATTTTATTCGTATCGATATTTTAAGGTGACTGCTGCGATTTGGGAATTTTTTGAGGCATTTTTATGTCTTTTTCTTGATTCTTATATTTTACAGACTAAACAAATTAAAAAAATTAATATTTTTTGGGTAGTCACGGAAAAATGTAAGATTTTGATATTTTATTCGTATCGATATTCTAAGGTGACTGGTGTGATTCGGAAATTTTTTGACGTGTTTTTCTGTCTTTTTCTTGTCTTTTATATTTTTCGCACGTTTACAAATTAAAATTTTGATATTATTCGGGTGGTCACGAAAAAATATAAAATTTTGATGCTTTATTTGTATCGATATTCTAAGGCGACTGGCGCGATTCAAGAATTTTTTGAGGTGTTTTTATGTCTTTTTCTTGATTTTTATATTTTTCGAACGTTTACGAATTAAAGTTTTTGATATTTTTCGGGCAGTCATGAAAAAATGTAAAATTTTGATATTTTATTCGTATCGATAATCTAATGTGACTGGTGCAATTCGAGAATTTATTAAGGTATTTTAATGTCTTTTTCTTGATTTTTATATTTTTCGAACGTTTACGAATTAATTTTTTTGGTATTTTTCAGGCAGTCACAAAAATGTAAAATTTTGATATCTTATTCATATCGATATTCTAAGATGACTGGTTCGATTCGAGAATTTTTTGAGGTATTTTTATGTCTTTTTCTTGATTCTTATATTTTTTGGACGTTTACGAATTAAAATTTTTGATATTTTTCGGGCAATCACGAAAAAATATAAATTTTTAAATTTTTTTTCGTATCGATATTTTAAGGTGACTGGTGCAGTTCGAGATTGTTTTGAGGTGTTTTTATGTCTTTTGCTTGATTTTTATATTTTTTCGAACGTTTACGAATAATTTTTTTTGATATTTTTAGGGCAGTCACGAAAAAATATAAAAAATTGATATTTTCTTCATATCGATATTATAAGGTGACTGGTCTAATTCGAGAATTTTTTGAAGTGTTTCTATGTCTTTTCTTGACTTTTATATTTTTCGGACGATTACGAATTAAAATTTTTGATATTTTTCAGGAGTCACAAAAAAATGTACAATTTTGATATTTTATTTGTATTGATATTCTAAGGTGACTGGTGTGATTTGGGAATTTTTTGAGGTATTTTTATGTCTTTTTCTTGATTCTTATATTATTCGTGTAGTTACGAAAAAGTGTAAATTTTTGATATTTTATACGTATCGATATTCAAAAGTGACTGATGCGATTCGGGAATTTTTTGATTTATTTTTATGTCCTTTTCTTTATTTTAATATTTTTTGAACGTTTACGAATTAAAATTTCTGATTTTTTTGGGTAGTCATGAAAAAATGTAAATTTTTGATATTTTACTCGTGTTGATATTCTAAGGTAACTGGTGCTATTCGAGAATTTTTTGAGGTATTTTTATGTCTTTTTTTAGATTTTTATATTTTTCTGATGTTTATGAATTAAAATTATTGATATTTTCGGGTAGTCACGAAAAAATGTAAATTTTTGATATTATATTCATATTGATATTCTAAGGTAATTAGTGCTATTCAGAATTTTTTTGAGGTGTTTTACGTCTTTTTCTTGTTTTTTATATTTTTCAGACATTTACGATTTTTTTTTTTTATATTTTTCGAACAATCACAAAAAAATGTAGGAATTTGATATTTTATTCGTATTGATATTCTAAGGTGACTGGTGCGATTGGGAATTTTTTGAGGTGTTTTTATCTATTTTCCTTAACTTTTATATTTTTTGGACGTTTACTAATTAAATTTTTTTATATTATTCGGGCAGTCACGAAAAATGTAGAATTTTGATATTCTATTGGTATCGCTATTCTAAGGTGACTGTATCATAATGAAGTAAGAACAAACATACATCACACAATCATAGAATCACAATCAATCACCAACCTCGAAACAAGCTTGAAACCCTAAGAAACTTGATCCTTCCCTTTCCGAATTCGTTTCGCTTGTTCTTGGTCTACAAACAATCAATATAATACGGGAATCAATAAACAATCACTAATTACCTGAATTACTAACAATTCTATGAACCCTAGATCAAATCTATGATCCCAATTATCCAATTTAGGGTTGTTTCCATCATATAATCTATAACAAAATCGTCCCCCATAAATATTTACCCATTCTATTACGGTCTACGGATAAAAAAATAGATTCGGGGAGTGAAAAGCTTACCTTTAGTCTCAAGAATGGTGAAAAATGAGTAGTAGTCTCCTGTGGTTTGTTCCTTAGCTCTAAAAATGGAAAAGTGCATAATAAGGTTATTTAGGGGTTTATTAACGACCTTAAGTCGTGTTGAGCCTGCCTCAGCGGCCAACACCCCACTGTAGCGGCCCCGCCAGAGCGGCAGAAACCCCCGCCAGAGCGGCAAAAACCCCCGCCAAGGCGGCTTGCATGAATCAGTGAGCTATTTAAAGAATTTCAAGACCCCCATTTCACAACACACCTCTAACCAACGACGATTAGAAAATACCCTTTACGCTAAGATCGATTTCGGGAGTTCTACTCGCCTGAATTAAATTCCATAAAGTCGTACGGGTTCTTTAACGAGTTATCTAACTACTCATTTAATCAAAATCAAAATAAACTCACCTGGTTGTAACCATATTTCCCTACACCTTTATAACTTTGATTTCGTCCAAATCTGGACTAGGTTGGGAAAATCCAAATACTACGAAAAAGTTTTCATGGCCCAAATTTTCCCCCGTTGGCTTCTCTATAATGACGGAATCCGGTCGTTACAATAGATACCAATTTACCCATCACTCGTCCCCGAGTGACAAACTTAGGAAAAATAGGCTAACGAAGTAGTACCTGATTCGACGAACAATTGGGGATACTTGTCTCGCATGTCTCTCTCAGTTTCCCAAGTAGCTTCCTCAACTGGACGATGCTTCCATTGAACCTTCACGGACTTAATTTCCTTGGTCCTCAACTTGTGCACATCACGATCAAGAATTGCAATCGGTTCCTCCTCATATTGGAAGTCCTTGTCTAACACAATTGAGTCCCACTTAATTATATAATCCCAATCACCATGATACCTCTTCAATATGGATACATGAAATACCAGATGAAAACTCGATAAACTAGGAGGTAAAGCCAATCTATACGCCACCGGTCCTACACATTCAAGAATCTCAAATGGTCCAATGTATCTAGGACTTAGCTTACCCTTCTTACCGAATCTCATCACCCCTTTTATGGGTGATACCTTAAGAAAAACATTTTCACCGGATTGAAACGCCATGTCTCTTACCTTATGATCCGCATACTTCTTTTGTCTACTCTCGGCTGCTAGAAGCTTAGCTTGAATACTCCTCACCTTATCTTGAGCATCCTTCACTAAATCAACCCCCAATGGTTTTACATCTCCAGCCTCAAACCATCCTATGGGTGATCTACATCTCCTCCCATAGAGTGCCTCGAATGGTGCCATATCAATACTGGAATGATAACTATTGTTATAAGAGAATTCACACAAAGGTAAGAATTTAAACCAATGCCCTCCAAAGTCAATCACACATGCCCTCAACATGTCTTCAAAGGTTGTACTAAAAGTGAGTTGTGTGCCCAATTCGTCATGCAATTTCCTCCAAAACTTGGATGTGAATTGGGTGCCACGGTCTGAGATGATAGAGAGGGGCACCCCATGCAACCTCACTATCTCTTTCAAATAAACTTTAGCCAATTGTTCAACATTATAATCTATTATTACCGGAATAAAATGGGCAGACTTAGTCAATCTATCATCCACTACCTAAATAGAATCAAACTTCCCCAAAGTCTTGGGAAGACCAACCACAAAATCCATGGCTATTCTTTCCCACTTCCATTCCGGAATTGGCATTCTTTGAAGCAAACCTGCAGGCCTTTGATGTTCATACTTCACTTGTTGACAATTTTGAACTTCGCCACAAACTCCACTATGTCTTTCTTCATGCCTGGCCACCAATAAATTTGCTTCAGATCTTTGTACATCTTGGTCACACCCGGATGAATAGAATATCGCGAACCATGAGACTCTGCTAACAATTTCTCAATCAAGTGATCTACTCTAGGAACACATATACTCCCTTTAAAATTGAGTACACCATTCTCATCAAGAGTGGTCTCTTGTGCCTTACCAATCACAATCTTCTTTCTAAGTTCCTCCAAATTCCCATCCTCAAATTGTTTGGCCTTGTTCTCCTCAGTGAAAGTGGCCCTTACTTCAATACTAGCTAACAACCCACCTCTTTCTGAGATGCCCAACTGCATGAACTTAGACTTTAAGGTCTGAATTTCCTTAGCAAAAGGTCACTTGGATACACTTAAGCAAGCCAAACTACCCATACTCACCGCTTTTCGACTCAAAGCGTCTGCCACCACATTAGCCTTGCCCGTATGGTATTGAATTGTGACATCATAATTTTTAAGTAACTCCATCCACCTTCTCTGCCTCAAATTCAGATCCTTTTGAGTGAACACATGATGTAAACTACGATGATCGGTAAACACTTCACACTTAACACCATAGAGGTAATGCCGCCATATCTTAAGAGCAAACACTACCGCTGCCAACTCCAATCATGTGTTGGATAATTCCTCTCCTGCACCTTCAATTGACACGAGGCATAAGCTATAACATTATTATCCTGCATCAACACAACACCCAAACCAGAATGTGAAGCATCACAATAAACAATAAAATCCTTACATTCAACCGGTCGAACCCAATTCTTAACCGCCTCAATCTTTTGAGCAATTACCATTACCCCTTCTTTTGAAACTACATGTCCCAAAAATGTTACCGAAGTCAACCAAAATTCACACTTAGAAAATTTAGCATACAACCTTTGCTTCCCAAGAATACCCAAAATAATATGAAGATGGTCGGCATGTTCTTCCTCACTTTTCGAATAAACCCAAATATCATCAATAAAGACTATGACGAAAGAATCAAGAAATGGTTTGAACACCCTATTCATCAAACTCATGAAAGTTGCAGGCGCATTGGTCAAACCAAAAGACATAACCAAAAACTCATAGTGCCCATAGCGAGTTCTAAATGCCGTCTTAGGCACATCCTCAGGCCTAATTTTCAATTGATGGTAACCGTATCTTAGATCAATCTTAGAGAAAACTTCTACACCTTGCAATTGGTTAAAGAGATCATCTATTCGAGGTAAAGGATACTTGTTCCGAATAGTGACTCTATGCAATTGTCGGTAATCTATACACATTCTCATACTACCATCCTTTTTCTTAACAAACAAGACTGGAGCACCCCATGGGGAAGCACTAAGACGAATAAATCTCTTATCAAGAAGCTCTTGGATTTGAGCCTTAAGCTCTCTTAATTCTGTTGGTGCCATGTGATATGGAGGGATGGAAATGGGACGAGTACCAGGCTCTAAATCAATGCAAAAATATATATCTCTATCCGGAGGCATACCAGACAAATCATTAGGAAACACTTCACTAAATTAATACACCACAGGAATAGACTCAATAGATAGAGCCTCAATCTCAACATCCCTAATATGAGCCAAATAATCCAAACAACCCTAATCTACCAGTTTACTAGCCCTAATGGATGATATAATATTAGCTTGCTTAGGCTTGTACATCCTTTCCCACTTTAATTTTTCCCTTCCCAGAATTTCTAGAGTTACAGACTTAGTATTCCAATTAAGCACAACATTATAAAGGGACAACCAAGTCATGCCTAAGATTATGTCAAAGTCAATCATATCCAAAACCACCAAATCAGCCCAAGTCTGAAATCCCATAAAAAAATAAGACAAGCACAATAGACATGGGTAACTACGACCGACTCTCCAACTGGGGTAGAAACATGGATAGGGGCATCAAGAATATCACAAATCATATCAAATTCTGAGGCAAATCTCACGGATACATAAGAATAAGTAGAACCCGGAGGAAATAACACATTAGTCATCCAGTCACAAACAAGAATTGTACCTGTGATCACTGCGTCAGACGCTTTTGCCTCATTCTTGCTTGGAAAAGCATAACACTGGGCCCTATCATCTTGACGAGCCACTTCCCTACCTGGTTGCGTGTTACCCTTACCTCCGTTATCATTTCCTCTACCTCCACGACCTCGGTGACTACCTCCTCACCCACCTTGTGGACGTCCTCTACCATTATTACCATTCCCCGTGGGTACAACTGTTCTAGATGGTTGTTGCGCGGAATCAAACACACGCGGATGGGGACAATCTCTCCTCATATGCCTAGGTTCTCCACAATTGTAGCAAGTACGATCAAAAGATGGTCTGCTACCCATCGAAGGTGCAACTCCCTGGCTATCCTGAAAATGATGAGATGGAGTTCCTGAGTAATTACCTGTAGAGGCAGGCATGGCAGACTGAATTGGCTTGGTTGCAAGTGTTGGCCTCCCTGAACCTCTGGAATAAGAACCTTGAAAGTTGCTTGAAATCTTGGCCCTTCTTGCCAATGCCTTAACCTGACTGTCTCGCCTCACCCCCTCCACTTTCTTAACATAATCTGTTACCTCATTAAAGCTCATCCCTACAGAAGTCATATGAACAGATAATACTTGCAACTCATAATTCAATTCCCTAATAAATAAGCGGATCTTCTCTTCCTCAGTAGTCACCAATTGAGTAGCATATCTAGACAAAATATGGAACTTGGCCTCATAAGCAGCCACAGACATACCACCTTGTTCCAAAGCCATAAATTCATCTTTCTTACGATCTCTCAAAGTTCTAGGCACATATTTTTTCTAGAAACAGAGCATGAAATTGAGTCCAAGTAAGTGGAGGTAAGGTAGAAGATCTGCATTCCATATAAGCTCTCCACCACTGCTTGGCCTCACCTTGAAGTTGGAAGGAAACAAACTCAACCCCATGTTGATGAACAATACCCAATTTATGCAGTCTCTCATAGCAGTCTAAGATAAACTCATAAGCATCTTCATTCTCAGAACCAAGAAACACAAGAGGCTTAAACTTCAGAAACTTAGTCAACATGTCTTGCTCATTACCAGTCATAACAGAACCCAATAGAGGACAGAAGAAAGCATCAGTACCTATGTTTCCACCCACCTTGGGAGTAGAGATAGCAATAGGGGTATTAGCAGGAGCTTGAGTTGCTTGAACAGATGGAAGCACTCCAGGACCAGCCAACCCTTTAAAAAATGACATGATATGTTGAACTAACACCGGATCGATGGGAGGAATACATGTAGTCTTAGCCTGCACCTCTTCCTCTTGTCCAACCTCCTCAACATTCTCAACATTCTCAACACCAACATCCTCCTCTATTTGCCTCATGATGAACGGGAGGGGCCTCATTTTGGGGAGAAATTCCGACCGGTACCTCATCTCTAGCAAGCGCCACCCTTCCACGGCCTCTACCCCTAGCTCTTCCTCTACCCCTGCCTCGACCGCGACCTCTCGTTGCAGATTCCTCAACTGGAGCATTGACGGGAGCTACGAGCCTAACGCCGTTATATCTAGTATTTACCATCTGCGGACAGAAGAGTGAATGAGGTTAGATACCAATTTGAATCGACAGATACCAATTGGAATCAAGTGATAGCACGAAAGGAGACAAGAGAAAATAGAGAGATTTTCTAAAGTCCTATAACCTCTCGAAGAAAAGTAAAGGCGTCCCCGTACCATTCCGCGAGACTCTATTAGACTCATTTTGGTACATCGAGATCAATGAACCTAAGCTCTGATACCAACTTTGTCACGACCCAAGCGTCGTGATGGCACCCACACTAACATTTCGGTGGGAGAACCACTACTACAACCCAAACCAAGCAACTAAAGCAATAACTAAGGCATTTAAGTCAAACATTAAGGAAATAAAATAGAGTTCCCATAAACTCCAACAAAAGTTTAACAACGAACTAAACAATACAAATGCGGAAGAATAACCTAGAACCTGAGAGTTAATGTACCAAAACATCTAACAATGAACCTAGTCTAAACAATAAGGGATGCAACCCCAATCTAATGAACTAATCAACTAACTGGAACAAATGTCTAAGTCCAAAAATGGTGGACATAGACGAAAGAGAATTCCATGGCAGCCCAAAAGAATTGGCTCACCCTTGAATTCGAAGCGACGATCACTGATCTTCTAAGCGAGGTCTGCCAATAGCCACTTGAAGATGCCCTGTACTCAACAAAAATAAGAGCAAGTGCAATATCAATACACAACCACAGTGTACTGGTAGGATCACGCGGTTATCCCACTAAGTGCAACATACATAAGTCATTACAACAATATAATCACATGCATATATCAAACATATACAATATTATCAACATTTACAACAATGAACAACTTCATATTTCTCAAGATACACAATTATATCAAATCATTGGTCCTCTCATGGAACCCAAACCCAAACAGTTAGCATACCAGAATGTGGTACCCGATCCAATATTTATGCCGGAACGTGGCAACCGATCCCATAATTATACCGGAACGTGGCAATCAATCCAAGTTAGTTATGCCAGAACGTGGCAACCGATCTATTCAACACACCACAATCACAATCACAAGTATATTTTCAAGATCATACATTTAAGTCATGATTTCATGGTAATCATAATTCATCCATCTCATTTACAATAAGTGTGATCAATAATGCAACATTCATATACATATATGTATCATAATGAAGCAAAAACAAACATACATCACACAATCATAGAATCACAACCATCACCTACATCGAAACAAGCTTAAAACCCTAACAAACTTGATCCTTCCCTTTCCGGATTTGTTATGCTTGTTCTTGGTCTACAAACAATTAATATAATACGAGAATTAATAAATAATCACTAATTACCCGAATTACTAACAATTCTATGAACATATCAAACCCATGATCCCAATTATCCAATTTAGGGTTGTTTCCACCATAGAATCTATAACACAACCCTTCCCCATCAATATTTACCCATTCTATTATGTTCTACGGATTGAATAACGGATTCGGGGAGTGAAAAGCTTACCTTTAGCCTCAAGAATGGTGAAAAACGAGTAGGAGTCACCTGGGGTTTGTTCCTTAGCTCTAAAAAATTTAAAGTGTATAATAAGGTCGTTTAGGGATTTATTAACGACCTTAAGTCGCGTCGAGCCCGCCACAACGGCCCTCACCCCACTGTAGCGGCAAAAAACCCTCAACAAGGCGGCTTGCACGAAATAGTGAGCTATTTAAAGAATTTCAAGACCCCCATTTCACAACACACCTCTAACCAACGACGATCAGAAAATACCTTTTATGCTAAGATCGATTCCGAGAGTTCTACTCATCCGAATTTAATTTCGTAAAGTCATACGGGTTCTTTAACGATTTATCTAACTGCTCATGTAATCAAAATCAAAATCAACTCACCTGATTGTTACCATATTTCCATACACCTATATGACTCCAATTTTGTCCAAATCTGGACTAGGTTGGAAAAATCCAAATACTACGAAAAAGTTTTCTTGCCGCAAATTTTCCCCCGTTGGCTTCTCTATAACGATGGAACCCGGTTGTTACAGATATCCTAAGGTGACTTATGCGATTTGGGAAATTTTTGAGGTGTTTTTATGTCTTTTTCTTGATTTATATAGCTTTTGGACGTTTACAAATTAAAACTTTTGATATTTTTTGAGCAGTCACAAAAAAATGTAAAATTTTGATATTTTATTAGTACCGATATTCTAAGGTAATAGGTGCAATTTGGGAATTTTGATGTGTTTTTATGTCTTTTTCTTGATCTTTATATTTTTCAGACGTTTACGAATTAAATTTTTTGATATTTTTTGGGCAGTCACAAAGAAATGTAAAATTTTGATATTTTATTCATATCGATATTCTAAGGTGACTGGTGCGATTTGGGAATTTCTTTAGGTATTTTTATGTCTTTTTCTTGATATTAATATTTTTCGGACGTTTACGAATTAAAAATTTTGAATTTTTTTGAGCAGTCACGAAAAAATGAAAAATTTGCAATTTTTGTTTGTATCGGTATTCAAAGGTGACTTGTGCGATTCGAGAAGTTTTTGAGGTGATTTTATGTCTTTTTCTTGATTTTTCTATTTTTCGGACGTTTACAAATTATTATTTTTGTAATTTTTCAAGAAGTCACAAAAAAATGTACAATTTTGATATTTTATTCGTATCGAAATTCTAAGGTGACTGGTGTGATTCGGGAATTTTTTGAGGTGTTCTTATGTTTTTTTCTAGATTAATATATTTTTCGGACGTTTACAAATCATTTTTTTTTATATTTTTAAGGCAGTTATGAAAAAATGTAAAAATTTGATATTTTATTAGTATCGATAATCTAAGGTGACTGTTGCGATTTAGGATTTTATAAAGTTGTTTTTATGTCTTTTTCTTGATTTTTATATTTTCGGATGTTTACGAATTAAATTTTTGATATTTTTTGGGCAGTCACGAAAAAAGTAAATTATTGATATTTTATTCGTATCGATATTCTAAGGTGAGTGGTGCGATTCGGGAATTTTTTGAGTGTTTTTATGTCTTTTTCTTAATTTTTATATTTTTTGGACGTTTACGAATTAATTTTTTTATATATTTCGGGCACGAAAAAATGTAAAACTTTTGATATTTTATTTGTTTCGATATTCTAAGGTGACTGATGCTATTCGGGATTTTTTTGAGGTGTTTTTATGTCTTTTTCTTGATTTTTATATTTTCGAACGTTTACGAATTAAATTTTTTGATATTTTTTGGGCAGTCACGCAATATGTAAAATATTGATATTATATTCGAATCAATATTCTAAGCTGACTGGTGCGATTCGTTATTTTTTGAGGAGTCTTTTTTGTCTTTTTCTTGATTTTTATATTTTCGGACGTTGACAAATTAAAAAATTGATATTTTTTGGGCACTCACGAAAAAATATAAATTTTAATATTTTATTCGTATCGATATTCAAAGGTGACTGGTGCGATTCAAAAATTTATTGAAGTGTTTTTATGTCTTTTTCTTGATATTTATATTTTTCAGACGTTTACTAATTAAAATTTTTGATATTTTTCAAGCAGTCACGAAAAAATGTAAAATTTTAATATTTTATTTGTATGGGTATCCTAAGGTGACTTGTGCGATTCGAGAATTTTTTGAGGTGTTTTTATGTCTTTTTCTCGATTTTTATATTTTTCGGATGTTTACTAATTAAAAGTTTTGATATTTTTTGGGAAGTCACGAATTTTTTTTTGATATTTTATTCGTATTGATATCCTAAGGTGACTGGTGTGATTCGGAAAATTTTTGAGGTGTTTTTAAGTCTTTTTCTTGATTTTTATATTTTTCAAACTTTTACAAATTAAATTTTTTGATATTTTTAGGGCAGTCATAAAAAAATGATTTTTTTTTATATTTTATTCGTATCGATATTCTAAGGTGACTGGTGCGATTCAGGATTTTTTTAAGGTGTTTTTATGTCTTTTTCTTGATTTTTATATTTTCGGATGTTTACGAATTAAATTTTTTGATATTTTTCGGCAATCACAAAAAATATGAAATATTGATATTTTTTTGTATCGATATTCGAAGGTGATCGGTGCGATTCGAGATTTTTTATGTCTTTTTCTTAATTCTTATATTTTCGGACATTTACGAATTAAAATTTTTGACATTTTTTGGGCAGTTACGAATAAATGTATAATTTTGATATCTTATTCGTATCGATATTCTAAGGTGATTGGTGAGATTCAGGATTTTTTTTGAGGTGTTTTTATGTCTTTTTCTTGATTTTTATATTTTTGGACGTTTACGAATTAAAACTTTTTATATTTTTTGGACAATCATGAAATATGTAAAATATTGATATTTTATTCGTATCGATATTCTAAGGTGACTAGTGCTATTTGATAATTTTTTTAGGTATTTTTATGTCTTTTACTTGATTTTCATATTTTCAGACGGTTACGAATTAAAAATTTTGATATTTTTCTAGCACTCACGAAAAAATATAAAATTTGATATTCTATTCGTATCGATATTCAAAGGTAGTTGTGCGATTCGAGAATTATTTAAGGTATTTTTATGTCTTTTTCTTGATTTTTATATTTTCGGACGTTTACAAATTAAATATTTTGATATTTTTTGAGCACTCACGAAAAAATATAAATTTTGATATTTTATTCCTATCAATATTCAAAGGTGACTGGTGCGATTCGAGAATTTTTTGAAGTGTTTTTGTCTTTTTCTTGATTTTTATATTTTTCGGACATTTACGAATTAAAATTTTTGATATTTTTTAGGCAGTCACAAAAAAATGTAAAATTTTAATATCTTATTCGTATGGATATCCTAAGGTTACTGGTGCGATTCGGGAATTTTTTGACGTATTCTTAAGTATTTTTCAAGATTTTAATATTTTTCGGACGTTTAAGAATTAAAATTTTTGATAATATTTGGGAAGTCACGGAAAAAAAATTATATTTTATTCGTATCGATATCCTAAGGTGACTGGTATGATTCGGGAATTTTTCGAGGTGTTTATATGTCTTTTTTTTATATTTATATTTTTCGGACGTTTACGAATTAAATTTTTTGATATTTTTTGGGCAGTCACGAAAAAATGTTAAATTTTGATATTTTATTCGTATCGATATTCTAAGGTGATTGGTACGATTTGAGAATTTTTTGAGGTGTTTTTATGTCTTTTTATTGATTTATATATATGTCAAATGTTTACGAATTAAAATTTCTGATATTTTTTGGGCAGTCACGAAAAAATATAAAATTTTGATATTTCATTCTTATCGATATTCTAAGGTGACTTGTGCTATTCGGGATTTTTTAAAGCTATTTTTATGTCTTTTTCTTGATTTTTATATATTCTGACGTTTATTAATTGAAATTTTTGATATTTTTCAGGCAATCACAAAAAAGGTAAAATATTAATATTTTATTTGTATTGATATTCAAAAGTGCCTGGTGCGATTCAGGAATTTTTTGAGGTGTTTAATTTCTTTTTCTTGTTTTTTATATTTTTTGGATGTTTACGAATAGAATTTTTTGATATTTTTCGGACAATCACGAATAAATGTACAATTTTGATATCTTATTCATATCGATATTCTAAGGTGATTGGTGCGATTCAAAATTTCTTTTGAGGTGTTTTAAAGTCTTTTTCTTGATTTTTATAATTTTGGACTTTTACAAATTACAAATTTTGATATTTTTTTAGTTGCTTTTATGTCTTTTACTTGATTTTTATATTTTTAGATGTTTACGAATTAAAAATTTTGATATTTTTTGGGCACTCACAAAAAATATAAATTTTAATATTTTTATTCATATTGATATTCAAAGTTGACTGATGCGATTCTAGAATTATTTGATGTGTTTTTATGTCTATTTGTTAATTTTTATATTTTTCAGACGTTTACGAATTAAATTTTTTGATATTTTTCAGTCTATCACGAAAAGATGTAAGATTTTAATATTTTATTCGTATCGATATCCAAAGGTGAATGGTGTGATTCAGAATTTTTTTGAGGTGTTTTTATATCTTTTTCTTGATTTTTATATTTTTCGGACGTTTAAGAATTAAAATTTTTGATATTTTTCAGGCACTCACGAAAAAATGTAAAATTTTAATATTTTATTCGTATCAATATCCAAAGGTGATTGGTGCGATTCGTGAATTTTTTGAGGTGTTTTTATTGCTTTTACTTGATTTTTTTATTTGTCGGACGTTTACGAATTAATTTTTTTGATATATATCGGGCATTCACGAAAAGATAAAAAAATTAATATTTTATTCGTATCGATAATCTAAGGTGACTGGTGCGATTTGGGAATTTTTCGAGGTGTTTTTCTGTCTTTTTCTTGATTTTTATATTTTTTGGACATTTATGAATTATTATTTTTGATATTTTTAACGCAGTCACGAAAAAATGTAAAATTTTAATATTTTACTCGTATGTTATATCCAAAGGTGATTGGTGCTATTCATGAATTTTTTGAGGTGTTTTTATTTATATTACTTGATTTTTATATTTTTTGGACGTTTATTAATTAAAAATTTTGATATTTTTCAGGCAATCACGAAAAAATGTAAAATTTTAATATTTTATTCGTATAAATATCCAAAGGTGATTGGTGTGATTCGTGAATTTGTTGAGGTGTTTTTATTTCTTTTACTTGATTTTTTTATTTTTCAGACGTTTACGAATTAAATTTTTTGATATACACCGGGCAATCACGAAAAGATAAAAAAAATTGATATTTTATTCGTATCGATATTCTAAGGTCACTGGTGCGATTTAGGAATTTCTCGAGGTGTTTTTCTGTCTTTTTCTTGATTTTTATATTATTCGGACGTTTACGAATTAAAAATTTTGATATTTTTTGAGAAGTCACAAAAAAATGTAAAATTTAGATATTTTATTCGTATCGATATTTAAAGGTGACTGTGCGATTCGTGAATTTTTTGAGGTATTCTTATGTCGTTTTCTTGATTTTTATATTTTTCGGATATTTACGAATTAAAATTTTTTCAGGCAATCACAAAAAAATTAAAATTTTGATATTTTATTTCGTATCGATATTTTTAGGTGACTGGTGCGATACGGCAGTTTTTTGAGATGTTTTGATGTCTTTTTCTTGATTTTTATATTTTTTGATAGTTTTCAGGTAGTCACGATTATTTTTTTTTGATATTTTATTTGTATAGATCTTCTAAGGTGACTGGTGCGATTCGGAAACTTTTTGAGGTATTTTTATGTCTTTTTCTTGATTTTAATATTTTACGAACGTTTACGAATTATATATTTGATATTTTTTGGGCAGACACAAAAAAATGTATATTTTTTATATTTTATTCGTATGGATATTCTAAGATTACTGGTGCGATTCAGGAATTTTTTGAGGTGTTTTTATACTTTTTCTTTATTTTTATATTTTTAAACATGTTTACGATTTAAAATTTTAACATTTTTCCGAGTACTCACGAAAAAATGTAAAATTTTGATATTCTATTTGTATCGATATTCTAAGGTGACTGGTGCAATTTAGAATTTTTTTGAGGTATTTTTATGTCTTTTTCTTGATTTTTATATTTTTCGGACGTTTACGAATTAAAGTTTTGATATTTTTTGGGTACACGAAAAATGTAAAATTTTGATATTTTATTCGTATCGATATTCTAAGGTGAGTGGTGCAATTCGGGAATTTTTGAGGTGTTTTTATGTCTTTTTATTGATTTTTATATTTTTCTGACGTTTACGAATTAAAATATTGATAATTTTTGGGCAGTCACAAAAAAATGTAAAACATTCATAATTTATTTGTATCAATATTCTAAGGTGACTGGTGCAATTCGGAAATTTTTAAGGTGCTTTTATGTCTATTTATTGATTTTTGTATTTTTCAGCCGTTTACGAATTAAAATATTTTATATATTTTGTGAAGTCACGAGAAAATGTAAAATTTCATATTTTATTCGTATCGATATTTTACCATGATTGGTGTGATTCAGTAATTTTTTGAGGTGCTTTTATGTCTTTTTCATGATTTTTATATTTTTGGACGTTTACGAAATTAAAATTTTAGATATTTTATTTCGTATCGATATTCTAAGGTGACTAGTGCGATTCGGGAATTTTTTAAGGTGTTTTTATGTCTTTTTCTTGATTCTAATATTGTTTGAACCTTTATAAATTATTATTTTTAATATTTTTCGGGCATTCACGAAAAAATGTATAATTTTGATATTTCATTAGTATCGACATTCTAAGGTGACCGGTGTGATTCTGGAATTTTTTAAGGTGTTTTTATGTCTTTTTCTTGATTTTTATTTTTTCGTACGTTTACTAGTGAATTTTTTTTATTTTTTTCCAGCAAACCCGAAAAAAAGTATAATTTTGATATTCTATTCGTATCAATATTCTAAGATGATTGGTGCGATTTGAGAATTTTTTGAGGTGTTTTTATGTGTTTTTCTTGATTTTAATTTTTTTGGACGTTTACGAATTATAATTTTTAATATTTTTCGGGGAGTCACGTAAAAATGTAAAATTTTGATATTTTATTTGTGTCGATATTCTACGGTGACTCGTCCGATTCGGGAATTTTTCTAAGTGTTTTTATATCTTTTTCTTGATTTCTATATTTTTTTAACGTTTACGAATTAAATTTTTGATATTTTTCTTGGCACACACGAGAAAATGTAAAATTTTGATATTTTATTCGTATCGATATTCTAAGGGGAGTGGTGCGATTCAGGAATTTTTGAGGTGTTTTTCTGTGTTTTTCTAAATTTTTATATTTTTCGAACGTTCACGACTTAAAATATTTGATAATTTTGGGGAAGTCACGAAAAAATATAAATATTCATATTTTATTTATATCGATATTATAACGTGACTGGTGCGATTTAGGAATTTTTTGAGGTGTTTTTATGTCTTTTTTTTTTTTTTTATATTTTTCACACGTTTACGAATAAAAATATTTGATATTTTTTGGGCAGTCACGAAAAACTGTAAAATATTCATATTTTATTCGTATCGATATTCAAAGGAGACATGTGCAATTCGGAAATCTTTGAGGTGTTTTTTTGTCTTATTCTTAATTTTTATATTTTCGGACGTTTAAAAAATTAAAAATTTTGATATTTTCCAGGCAATGACGAAAAGATGTAAATTTTTGATATTTTATTTCGTATCGATATTTTAAGGTGACTAGTGCGATTCGGGAATTTTTGGAGGTATTTTTATGTCTTTTTCTTGATTTTTATATTTTTCAGACGTTTACAAATTTAATTTTTTATATTTTTTGGGCATTCACAAAAAAATGTAAAATTTTGATCTTTCATTCGTATCAATATTCTAAGGTGATTGGTGCGATTCATGAATTTTTTGAGTTATTTTTATGTCTTTTTTCTTGATTCTTATATTTTTCGGACGTTTACGAATTAAACTTTTTATATTTTTCCGGCAGTATTAAAAAAATGTAAAATTCTGATATCTAATTCGTATCGATATTCTAAGATGATTGGTGCGAGTGGGGAATTTTTTGAGGTGTTTTATGTTTTTTTCTTCATCTTTATATTTTTCAGACGTTTACGAATTAAAAGTTTTGGTATTTTTTGGACAGTCACAAAAATCTGTAAAATTTTGATATTTTATTCGTATCGATATTCTAAGGTGACTGATGCGATTCAGTAATTTTCTCAGGTTTTTTTATGTCTTTTTATTGATTTTTAGATTTTTTGGATGTTTACGAATTAAATTTTTTGATATTTTCGGAAAGTCACAAAAATGTAAAAATTTGATATATTATTCCTTATCGATATTCTAAGATGAGTTGTGCGATTCGTGAATTTTTTGAGGTATTTTTATTTCTTTTTCTTTATTATTATATTTTTCGGACGTTTACGAATTAAAATATTTGATAATTTTTATGCAGTCATGGAAAAATGTAAAATTCTGATATTTTATTCATATCGATATTCTGATAATCTAGGTATTGTTATATTTTTTCTTGATTTTTATATTTTTCAGATATTTGCGAATTAAAATTTTTGACATTGTTTTGACAGTCACGAAAAAATATAAAATTTTAATATTAAATTTGTATCGATATTATAAGGTGATTGGTACGTTTAGGGAATTTCTTAAGGTGTTTTGATGTCTTTTTATTTATTTTTATATTTTTCGAACGTTTTCGAATTAAAATTTTAAATATTTTTTGGGAAGTCATGAAAAACTGTATAATTTTGATATTTTATTCGAATCGATATTCGAAAGTGACTGCTGCGATTCGGAAATTTTTGTGGTTTTTAATGTCGTTTTCTTGATTTTTATATTTTTCGGACGTTGACGAATTAGAATTGATATTTTTTGGGTAGTTACGAAAAAATGTAAATTTTTGATATTTTATTCGTATCGATATTCTAAGGTGACTTGTGCGATTTGGGAAATTTTTGAGGTATTTATATGTCTTTTTCTTGATTCTTATATTTTTCAGATGTTTACTAATAAAAAATTTTGATATTTTTCGGGAAGTCATGAACAAATTTTAAAAAAATTGATAATATTTGTGCAGCCAGGAAAAAATATATAATTCTGATCTTTTATTCATATCGATATTTTGTGGTGACTGGTGCGATTCGGGAATTTTTCTAAGTATTATTATATTTTTCAAACCTTTACGAATTAAATATTTTGATATTTCATGTAGGCACAAAAAAATGTAAGATTTTAATATTAAATTTGTACTGATATTATAAGGTGACTGGTGCGTTTAGGGAATTGCTTAAGGTGTTTTGATGTATTTTTCTTGATTCTTATACTTTTCGGACGTTTTCATATTACAATTGTAGATATTTTCGGGCAGTCGCGAAAAACTGTAAAATTTTGATATATTTTTGGAATCGATATTCGAATGTGACTTGTGCGATTCAAAATTTTTTTGTGGTTTTTTATGTCATTTTCTTGATTTTTATATTTTCCGGACGTTGACGAATTAATTATGATATTTTTTGAGCAATCACGAAAAAATGATAAAATTTTGATATTCTATTTGTATCAATATTTTAAGGTTACTGGTGCGGTTCGATAATTTTTTGAGGTATTTTTATGTCTTTTTTTATTTTTATATTTTGGACGTTTACGAATTAATATTTTGGATATTTTTCGCGCGGTCACAAAAAAATGTAAAATTATGATATTTTATTTCGTATCGATATTTTTAGGTGACGGGTGCGATTCAAAAATTTTGAGGTGTTTTTTTTGTTTTTTTTTTTTAATATATTTTTGGACGTTTACGAAATTAAAATTTTTCATATATTGCTGGCAGTAAAGAAAACATGTAGATTTTTATATCTTATTGCGTATCAATATTTTATGCTGAAAAGTGCAATTCGGGAATTTTTTGAGGTGTTTTTATGTCTTTTTCTTAATTTTTATATTTTTCGGACGCTTACGAATTAATTTTTTTATATTTTTTGGGTAGTCACGAAAAATTGTATAATTTTTATATATCATTCGTATCGATATTCTAAGGTGACTGGTGTGATTCGGGAATTTTTTAAGGTATTTTTGTCTTTTTGTTGGTTTTTATATTTTTTGGACGTTTACGAATGAAATTTTTTGATATTTTATTTATATCGATATTCTAAGGTGAGTGGTGCGATTCAAAAAAATTTGAGGTGTTTTTATTTCTTATTATTGATTTTTTTTATTTTTTGGACACTTATGAATTAAATTTTTTTATATTTTTTGGGCAGTCACAATTTTTTTTTAAAATTTTGATATCTTATAAGTACTGATATTCTAAGGTGACTAGTGCGATTTGGGAATTTTTTAAGGTGTTTTTATGTCCTTTTATTGATTTTAATATTTTTCAGATGTGTACGAATTAAATTTTTTTGATATTTTCGAGGGGTTTCAAAAGAATGAAATATTTTGATATTTTATTCATATGAATATTCTAAGGTGACTGGTGCGATTCGGGAATTTTTTGAGGTGTTTTTATGTCTTCTTCTTATTTTTTATATTTTTCGGACATTTATGAATTACATTTTTTGAAGTGTTTTTATGTCTTTTTCTTGATTTTTATATTTTTTGAACGTTTACGAATTTTTATTTTTGATATTTTTTTGGCAATCACGAAAAAATATAATTTTTTGATATTTTATTCGTATCGATATTCTAAGGTGACTGTTGCCATTTGGGAATTTTTTGAGGTGGTTTTATGTGTTTTTCTTAATTTTTATATATTTCGAACTACTAAGAATTAATATTTTTTATATTTTTTGGGCGGTCACGAACAAAATTTATATTTTGATATTCCATTCGTATCCATATTCTAAGGTGACTGGTGCGATTCGGATATTTTTTGAGTTGTTTTTGGGTCCTTTTTTTATAATTATATTTTTCAGACGTTTACGAATTAAAATTTTAGATATTTATTGGGAAATTTTGATAGAATGTGAAATTTCAATATTTTATTCCTATCGATAATCTAAGGTGACTGGTGCGATTTAGGAATTTTTTGAGGTGGTTTTATGTATTTTTCACGATTTTTATCTTTTTCGAACTATGACTAATTAAATTTTTTGGGCTGCCAGGAAAAAATTTAAATTTTGATATTCTACTCGTATAGATATTCTAAGGTGACTGGTGCTATTCGGGATATTTTTGAGGTATTTTTATGTCTTTTTCTTGATTTTTATATTTTTCAAACGTTTACAAATTAAAAATTTAATATATTTTGGGCAGTCACACAAAAATGTAAAATTTTGATATGTTATTCATATCGATATTCTAAGGTGACTAGTGCGATTCGGGAATTTTTTGACGTGTTTTTCGGACTTTTTCTTGATTTTTATATTTTTCAAACGTTTACGAATTAAAAAAATTAACATTTTTTGGGTAGTCACAAAAAAATGTAAAATTTTGATACTTTATTTGTATCGATATTCTAAGGTGATTGGTGCGATTCGTGAATTTTTTTAGGTGTTTTTATGTCGTTCTCTAACGTTTTCGAATTTAAATTTTTGATATTTTTCGGGCAGTCACGAAAAAATGTTAAATTTGATATTTTAATCATATCGATACTCTAAGGTGACTTGTGCGATTCGGAAATTTTTTGAGGTGTTTTTATATCTTTTTGTTGATTTTTATATTTTTCGAATGTTTATGAATTAAATTTTTTGATATTTTATTCGTATCGATATTCTAAGGTGACTTGTCCGATTTGTGAATTTTTTGAGGTATTTTTATGTCTTTTCCTGACGTTTACGAATTAAAATTTTTGATATTTTTTGGATAGTCACGAAAAAATGTAAAAATTTAATATTTTATTCATATCGATACTCTAAGGTGACTGGTGCGATTCGTGAATTTTTTGAGGTGTTTTTACATCTTTTTCTTGATTTTTACTCCCTCCGTCCCATTTTATGTGGCACCATTTCCTTTTTGGTCAGTCCCAAAAAGAATGTCACATTTCCTTATATGGTAAGTATTTAAAGGTACAATTCCTCTTTTACCCTTGTTGGTCCTATTTAATAATAAAGATAGTACTCCAATACATTTATGAGGAGAGAGAAAAGTGAGTCTACTCTTTAAAGGACAATTTGGTAAACATTTCAAAGTCTTCATTTATTTATTAAACTTCGTGCCCGATCAAATATTGCCACATAAAATGGGAAGGAGGAATTATATTTTTCGAATGTTTACGAATAATTTTTTTTGATATTTTCTGGCAGTCACGAAAAAAATGTAAAATTTTGACATTTTATTCGTATCGATATTCTAAGGAGACAGGTGATATTCGGGAATTTTTAGAGGTGTTTTTATGTATATTTCTTGATTTTTATAATTTTTGGACGTTTACGTATTTAAATTTTTGATATTTTTTGGGCAATCACGAAAAAATGTATAATTTTGATATTTCAGTCGTATCGATATTCTGAGGTGACATATGCGATTCGAGAATTTTTAGAGGTGTTTTTATGTCTTTTTCTTGATTCTTATATTTTTCTGACGTGTACAAATAAAAATTTTGATAATTTTCGAGCAGTCACGAAAAAAATATAAAATTATAATATTTTATTTGTATCGATACTTTAAGGTTACATGTGAGATTAGAGAATTTTTTCTGGTGTTTTTATGTCTTTTTCTTGATTTATATATTTTTCAAACAGTTATGAATTTAATTTTTTTATATTTTCTGGGAGTCACGAAAGAATGTAAAATTTTGATTATTTATTTCTATCGATATTCTAAAGTAATTAGTGCGATTCGGAAAATTTTGACGTGTTTTTATGTCTTTTTCTTGATTTCTATATTTTTCGGATGTTTGAGAATTAATTTTTTTTATCGGGCAGTAAAAATAGAATGTAAAATTATGATATTTTGTTCGAATCGATAATCAAAGGCTATTGGTGCGATGTGGGAATTATTTGAGGTGTTTTATGTCTATTTCTTGTTTTTTATATTTTTAGGACGTTTAAGAATTAAAATTTTTTATATTTTTCGGGCAACCTCGAAAAAATATAAAATTTTGATATGTTATTCGTATCGATATTCTAAGGTGACTAGTGCGAATCGAGAATTTTTTTATGTGTTTTTTTAAAATATTTTTCGGACGTTTACGAATTAAAATTTGTGATATTTTTTTGGGGATCCAAAAGAGAATGTAAAATTATGATATTTTGTTTGTATCGATAATCTAAGGTTACTGGTGCGATTGGAGAATTTTTTGATGTGTTTTTATGTCTTTTTCTTGATTCTTATATTTTTTGAACTATTTACGAATTAAATTTTTTGATATTTTTCGGACAGTCACGAAAAAATTCTCGGAGAGACTTTAGCCACATCTTAACCCGAATGAGGCGATCAAGATAGTCGTGGGCCTCGTAGTTCCCGCATACGACAGCTCTGTGGAGCTTTCCGGGTCGAAAACCTGTTCGACGTCAGCACCGATCTTTTCTTTGATATTTTATTTGTATCGATATTCTAAGGTGATATGTGCGATTCGGGAGTTTTTTGATGTATTTTATGTCTTTTTTTTATCTTTATTTTTTTTCAGATGTTTACGAATTAAAAAATATCATATTTTTCGGGAAGTCATAAAAAAATGTAAAATTTTGTTATTCTATCTTTATCGATATTCTAAGGTGCTGGTATGATTCGGGACTTTTTTGAGTTGTTTTTATGTCTTTTTCTTGATTTTTATATTTTTCGGACGTTTACGAATTAAAATTTTTGTTATGTTTCGTGCAGTCATGAAAAAATGTAAAATTTGATATCTTATTTGTATCGATATTCTAAAGTGAGTGGTGCAATTTGGGAATTATTTTAGGTGTTTTTATGTCTTTTTCTTGATTTATATATTTTTTGGACCTTTATGAATTAAATTTTTTGATATTTTTCGGGTAGTCACGATAAAATTTAAAATTTTGAGATTTTATTCGTATCAACATTCTAAGGTGACTGATGCGATTCGGGAATTTTTGAGGTATTTTTATGGATTTTTCTTGATTTTTAAATTTTTCGGCTGGTTATGAATTAAATTTTTTGATATTTTTCGGGCACTCACGACAAAATGTATAATTTTATATCCTATTCCAATCGATATTTTAAGGTGACTAGTGCAATTCGGGAATATTTTTAGGTGTTTTTATATCTTTTTCTTGATTTTTATATTTTTTGAACGTTTACGAACTAATATTTTTTTATATTTTTGGGGCAGTCACAAAATATTGTAAAATTTTGATATTTTATTCCTATTGATATTCTAAGGTGCCAGGTGCGATTCGGGAATTTTTTGAGGTATTGTTATGTCTTTTTCTTGAATTTTATATTTTGTGGATGTTTATGAATTAAAAATTTTGATATTTTTCGGGCAGTCACGAAAAAATATAAAATTGTGATATTTTATTCATATCGATATTCTAAGGTGACTGGTGCGATTTGAGAATTTTTTGAGGTGTTTTTATGTCTTTTGCTTGATTTTTATATTCTTCCGACGTTTACAAATTAAATTTTTTTATATTTCTCGGGCAGTCACGAAAAAAATGTAAAATTTAGATATTTTATTCGTATTGATATTCTAATGTGACTGGTGCGATTCAGGATTTTTTTGATGTGTTTTTATGTCTTTTTCTTGACCTTTATATTTTTCAAATGTTTATGAATTAAATATTTTCATTTCTCCCGGGTAGTCACGACAAAATGTTAATTTTTTTATATTTTTCAGGAAATCACGAAAAAATGTAAAATTTTGATATTTTATTCATATCGATATTCTAAGGTGACTGGTGCGATTCGAAACTTTTTTGAGGCGTTTTTTAGTCTTTTTCTAGATTTTTATACTTTTCGGATGTTTACGAATTAATTTTTTTGGTATATTTCGGGTAGTCACGAAAAAATGTAAAATTTTGATATTATATTTGTATCGATATTATACGGTGATTGGTGCGATTCGAGAATTTTTAATGTATTTTTATGTGTTTTTATTATTTCTTATATTTTTCGGATGTTTACGAATTAAAAATATTGATATTTTTTGGATGTTTACGAAGTAAATTTTTTGCTATTTCTCGATCAGTCACGAAAAAATATTAAATTTTGATATATTATTCGTATCGCTATTCTAAGATGACTTGTGCTATTCGACAATTTTTTTATATCCCCTCAAGTCTTTTTCTTGATTTTTATATTTTTCGGAAGTTTACGAATTAAATTTTTTGATAAATATCAGACAGTCACAAAAAAATGTACATATTGACATTTTTTTCATATCGATATTCAAAGGTGACTGGTGCGATTCGGGATTTTTTTAAGGTGTTTTTATGTCTTTTTCTGGATTTTTATATATTTTCAGAGGTTTATGAATTATTATTTTTTATATTTTTCGGGCAATCACGAAAAAATGTAAAATTTTGTTATTTTATTCATAGCGATATTCTAAGGTCTATGGTGCGATCCTGGAATTTTTTGAGGTGTTTTTATATCTTTTTCTTGATTTTTATATTTTTCGGACGTTTAAGAATTAAAAAATTTGATATTTTTCAGGCACTCACGAAAAAATGTAAAATTTTAATATTTTATTCGTATCAATATCCAAAGGTGATTGGTGCGATTCGTGAATTTTTTGAGGTGCTTTTATTGCTTTTACTTGATTTTTTTATTTGTCGGACGTTTACGAATTAATTTTTTTGATATATATCGGGCATTCAAGAAAAGATAAAAAAATTAATATTTTATTCGTATCGATAATCTAAGGTGACTGGTGCGATTTGGGAATTTTTCGAGATGTTTTTCTGTCTTTTTCTTGATTTTTATATTTTTTGGACATTTATGAATTATTATTTTTGATATTTTTAACGCAGTCACGAAAAAATGTAAAATTTTAATATTTTA